>JANAVB010041618.1:4801143-4889110 GCA_029216955.1 Iris pallida | reverse complement strand
ACCATTTAACATTATAAGCAATATATTATCAGCAGAGCAAGTCCCAACTCCGAGCAGAAAGTACACTTCATTGTACCACTCCATGACTTGAGCCAATTTCAACATGTTGTGAACTTTCTACAATGCAGATCCCAACCGGAGCTCCCCAAGGAATGAGAAGAACCTGAAGCGCGAAGCCTGTTTGTCCTGCGAGCACGGACAGCATAAGCCGCGACAGCAGCGAGCACGACCAGGCCTGCTGCGACCGTGCTGGCAGCAATAAAGAAACCGGATGTCTTCCTCCTGTGGCCAGCATCAGTACTTTTAACTGCAGGATCAGCTGCTGGTTTCCGGTTGGGATCCGTGACATTCGGTGCCTCCAGGATCGGTGCCACCTCTGGCTTCGCCACTGGCTGGTCAAAGAATGTCATCATCGATCCCGAGGCCTCGCCGGAGTTCTTCTCGTACATGAGCCCGTGCTGGGATGGCAGCGCGTTCTGACAGTCGGATGTAGGGATCATGGCAACCCATACGAAGACCACCAAGGCAGACTGTTAGGTATGTGCCGGAACAACGAGAGCTAGATTGCCACTGTTCTATTGTCATTTCTTTCTTCTCTTCTGCTATCCCCAATCTCTCCTTATCCTGATAACAGAAAACAAAATTTCCGCTGAGAACCCCCCACAAATATATTAAAAAAGAAATGACTGTTCGAGTTTATTTGAATTAATCTCTAGAAAATGTGCCCACATCATACATGTGGCAAACTCTAAGTATGTATTTTATTACAAGATTTTCCTTTTATTGTCTTGCAAACATGAAAAGTTGTAGCTCATGTGGTTGGTATGATAGGGTGTTTATTAGAGAGCAAGATTCAAATCCTCCAAAAACTATTAGTTTTGTCATCCATTTCATGAAAAAATTTCTTTGGAGCTAGATCCCGACTCGGATTCAAACACAGTCGTTGGCGAAGGGCAATTTTCTTTGGTGTTAGGTCCCGACTTGGACTCGGATACGGACATGGCCGAAGGGTGCAAAATGACGCTTTAATGACGCACGTTGCACTAGTGGTTCTAGCGGGTCAGCTGGTTCAGCAAGGCCAGTGTTCCAGCATGGTCTGTTCCAGTGTGGCAAGTTGTTCCAACATGCAAGCATCCAACGTGGCCAGTATTCATGTTGGACCTAAGTTCTAGCATGGTATCTGCTTCTGCTCGACCTGGGTTCTCGTGTGGCAGTTGCTCCCGCTGGACCTAGGTTCCAACATGATTGCTGCTTCCACTGGACCTGAATTCTAGTGCGGTTGCTCTCGTTGAACCTGGGTTCCAGCGTGGCTGTTGCTTCTGCCGAAATTGTTTTCCAGCATGGCTGCTACTTCTGCTGGAATTGTTTTCCAGCGTGGTAGTTGCTTCCACTGAATCTGGGTTCTAGTATGGCTGTTGCTCCCGCTGGAATTGTGTTACAGTGTGGCTGTTGCTCCAACTGAAATTGGGTTCCAGCGTGAACATTTCCTTCGTATAACGGTCCACTTAGTGAGGGTTACTGTTGTAACTGTCTACTTACTGTGGAGTTTTTTTTTTATTAATTGTCCATCGTGGATGGTTATGGCTACTAGGGACTTGACTCTCCTATATATTCTCTCACATTTTTTTCACTTGGTATAAGACTTGAGAATATATGCAATGAGAAGAGACTTTGCAGCAGCAATAAAGCTACGAAGTTATGTATGAGCAATGTCCAATTTTTAGGGTGACAAAGGAGCATTCCATAAGTTCAAATATTCAAACTTGCAAGTTCCTGGGAGCACATCGATGGAAAAAAATCGAATCTTTCTTAAAACAACGGTGATCGTCATCACACCAGCAAGCTTTTTCTTTTTCTTTCTTCTTGTAGCAACTTAGTTGCATTTTCTAAGCTCGCTTTTCAGCAGCTTGTAATCCTTCAATTCTGCGTTGGTGTAATTTTTGTTGTATTTCATATCGTATGACTTTTATACGATTTTTTGTAACATGTGATAATAATCCCAAAGCGTGATCCGAGCAACATCAACATGAAAAATTGTACAAGTCCCATAGACACAAGTTTTGACACACAAGTTTTTACAAACTTGGAAGTTCGATGGAGCATACTACAACACCTGGAAGAAGAATATTAGCTTAAATCTTCAACTCATCAGTAGATACGTTCTGGCTGAATCAGAACCAACAATTCCAGAAAGTGACGATGTTCAAGTCCTTACAAACGTGATCACAACATAACAGAAATAGAGGAGAGACAACAACCTCTATAAGTTGTTGATTCTCAATTCCTTGGATGACACAATAGCAGAATTCTATAAAGAAGGAAAATGTAAGAGATGTCTGTGAGTCTTTTGAAAATAGTACAAGGACGATGAAAAGATGTCCAAAATTATGTTGTCAACAAGTTTCTGAAAATGGAATTAGAAGATGAAAAGATAATACAGCCATAAGTAAAAAAACTTTTGAAGTTGTAGCAAAAGTTTGAGGAGGCTGTGCCTCAAGTAGACAAATTTATTGTATGATCAGCTATTATCTCCAAGCTCCCTACCAGCTGGGATCAATTTTCAACCAATATATACAGTAAGAGATGGAGATATTACTTGAAGACCTTCTACACTTTATTCGTATTGAAAATGAAGCTAGAAGCAAAATCAAGGTGGACTCACTGTCAAAGCAGTTTTCTAAGACAAACATGGTACTAACTGGATATCATAAAAGAAAGCAGAAAGCTTCCTACAACAATAAGAAGAAGGACTCCAGCCATCTTAGGCTTATCAACTTATTTCAAGCCTAAGTCTAGCAATGAAAAGGCTTGCTTTAACTGTGGAAAGAAATGCCATTTCAAGAAGGATTGCAAGTCTACATCAAAGCAAAAAAACCAAAAGAATAAGGTGAGCTTAACTTGGTTGATATGATTATGCAGGTTGAATCATCTGGAATGTACACTGACTAGCAGGTGGACACTGGCACGCCCCGCTCCCGTAGGAGCGCTCGTCCTCGCTAAGGCGTGATGTCGCACGAGCCTAGATTGTGCTCGTGCAAGGCTGTTTCATAACGGCCGATTACAACGACGGCGACTGGGTTGTCGCACAGAAGTCCCAAGCAGAAACAGTGAACATGCAGCAAAAATTTAAAGACAAGATATAAGTTATTCAAAGAACTCTTTATTGATATTGAACATTCAGATTTCAATAGGCGCAAGGCCATGATTACAAGTCTCTCATACTCGCTTTTCTTTAATATACAAGTCACTCTTTTCTCTCTCATATCTCGATATAATACTTAAATCCAGCGGAAGCTTCGGAAGGCGATGTCCATACATTACGTCCCGTATAAGTCTTGAGTTCACGCGGCCGCACGCTTCGACTCGCCAAGGGACTCCGTGCCTCGACGCATCCAACGAGCTCTGCGCCACGAGCTTCTACCTGTGCCGGCCTATGAAAAGCTGTATGGGTGTCAGTACTCAATTGTACTTGTGGAGTGAGCTCCTCGTCCACCCATACAAAATCGACACATTCATTTTACTTTGTGCAATACAAGTCCCTTTCGATTCTCTTCTAGTCTTGCCTTAGGATCAGTTTTTAAGACTACGACGTCTGACCAACCCGACGTGCAACGACATGGTCGTGCTATAATGCCAACGTGTATTTCGATCGAGGCAGTGCCTCATCTCTTAGGTACTTGACCGAACTTCAACTCAGGACAGCAGGGTCGTGCCATACTCTATTCGCGACTTCAACGTATTTAAGACAGTACTTCGTCGAGGGGCAACTTATGCGAACTCGGCCGTGCCAAGACTTTCACTTAAACTCAAGTTCACTAGACCAATTCTCGTGCCAACGATTTAAATGCCAAGATGACAACGGGACGAATCGTGCAAGTTGTGCCTCTAGACCTTGCTTAGACTTGTTCGTGCTTCAAGATTGAGGCTGCGCCTCGCAACTTATCAAGGCTTATCATGCTACCGACTTGCGGCCTTCATGTTCGACTCATTTGCTAACTTAGACAAGACTTGTGAAACATAATATCGACTTCATGAACATCCCGATGCCACATATCGTGCTAAGCACGGTGCCTATGCTGCAGCCCAATCTTAGGCCCAGGTATTGTGTTATCGACTAGACCTGTATTCAAGTTCTAGACCCAATACAAAGGCATACACGCGGTGTGCCGCTACTCTGCCGACCCATCTATATGAGTGGTCACTAGCAATGTCAAGCAATCTTGGATCTTTGGCTCACGGTGACCCCTTCGCATGGAGGTACGAGCCCCATCGAATGGTCCCGTGGCGTATACCGTAACGGTTCACTTCTAACGAGTCGCACCATCGTTAAAGGCCGTATGGTATCTGCCTTTCCCTGCTAGGCCGACTCGATCCCGGCGTTCCGATGATCGGTCGAGGGATTCCCCTTGCGCACAAGTTGTCCAATGACCATGCAAGACTCAACTTGATCTATCCAGTCCTTTCTTATTCAAAACCATGTTTGTCCTCTTTCTATCGAGACTCCCAAGCCGCGGGACCGATCTCGTGTATTTCCTTTCAAGACATAGCGAGACTCCCAAGTAGCGGGACCGATCTCGTGTGCGAAACTTATCAAGACTAAGCGAGACTCCCAAGTAGCGGGACTGATCTCGTGTGCAAGACTTATCAAAACTTAGCGAGACTCCCAAGTAGCAGGACCGATCTCGCATGTTTCCTTATCGAGGCATAGCGAGACTCCCAAGTAGCGGAATCGATCTCGGCGACAACCAGTCGGATGGACTTCCTTTGATCGTGGCATACTCTTTACTAAATCTACCGTAGCTCGTGCCTTAGACAGACCTGGTTCTATAGGCAATGTTATCGCTCAAGTCATATACGTTATACGACGAGCCTTGTTCCCAAGGGACTACGCGACTTGACAACCGCAGATAGAGCAGAACAATGCTAGAAATGGCTTCGATAGCCCACCACGACACTTGTCTAACTTATTTATGCAACGACTCGACGAGCAAAGGCTACGCCGAGCTTCGCATCGAGAGGACGGGCCGTGCACGCGTTCGACTTGAACAACCAAGTTCTCGGGTGCCTAGACATAAGCCAACAGTCGTACAAGACGACTTAATTCGCGGGACGTACGAAGGCTGTGCCAAGCCTTGGACGACGGGACCGTGCATGCATTTTAAGCATTCACGCGAGCGACGCCTATGACTCAGGCAAATACAAGCGTTGGGGCAAAACGACGGGACAGTGCATGCTTTATCAAGCATTCAAGCGGGCGATGCCTATGACTTAGGCTTATTCGAGTGTCGGGGCAACTTAGCAACTTAGGCCAATTTCCTTCTCCCAAGCCACGGGAACGAAGGATCGAGTGTCATTTGAAAGCACACTGAGACGACTTCTAAGCAGACCGTGGGACCATTTTCCATGTTCTAAGACATTCTGATCCGTCGGGATTATTTCCTTAGCTATGTGCGTTCGTAGCTTTTACATTAGCTTACTTGTGCAAGTTAAAAATATACGAGTTATTAAGTGAAGGCTAAGATGAGGCAAGTTCACCGAAACAACCCCACCTGAGCGAGAAGAAGCCTCGACCGAGCGAGGCTTCGAGCAGCCGTTGCAAGGCTAAGTTCCAACGCCGTCGGCGTTTCGATTCCTCCGATTGACTTTGGGACGGAGAACTACAACATACACTACTCAGAACTAGTCTGGTCCTCGAGACTTTTCTGAAGGCAAGCCATCCTACCATTTCTATGGCCAAGACTTAATCGTGCCCAGACGCGGGACTATCGTACACACTTCGCCTACGCGTTTCTTCGATTCCGAGCCACGCTCGCACTATTATCAATCTTTCCTTTAACACGATTTCAATTTCCATGACACTTTTCCGTTCCTCAAGTCTCATTTGAATTCAACGTATACTTGGTTGGATCGTGCACGCATTCCAGGCATCCCTAAAATACATGCATTCAGCCAAGCCGCATGATAGAGAATTCGTCATTCTCACTCGAGTCGTATTGTGCACATACTCAGGCATTCCTGAAATATATGCATGTCAGCCGAGTCTTGTGAGTAGGGTTTCCTATTCTTGAATCATTCCATCAATCCATACCAATCCTCGAAATCAATCTTTCGATTGCTAACAATTGAAACAGGTGCGTCTCGTCTAACCGCTAGGCCATTTCTTAAGGCTAAGTCAATATCAGGATTGAAATCATAGTTCTCCAACAATAATACCAACACTGACCCCAATCCTAGGGTCAAACCAGAGTCGGTAGTACGTAGTTTTCTACCCGAGCTTGCGTCACTCAAATTTCTAAACATCGAGCATGATCACCTAATTCGTATCAAGGCATTCGTCGTGCAGCGCAACAAATTGGAATCCATTCAAATCACCAATCGACTTACTTCACATATCCATTCTAACCAATTCAAGCATTCGACCACGGGGTCATCTAGCTCGACAATATATTGTGCCCCAATCTCATGCGAGTCCGATTATCCACGGTGGTTCATGAATTACCATGCAACACACTCGCAGAATAATCATTCTCATCGGGGCGTAACTCTTATTTGAGTCCAGACTAATTCATTCTCGATATGTGAATTGGACCTACTCAATCCTCAAGTTCAATCGTCAAGCACACGGAGTCATTCCCGAGTCTACCTTTGCGTCAAACCACAAGTCGAAACATACGAATTGCCATGCCATACAAGTTCGATCACCCCCGCTGTATGAATCACCATACTGGCGCTCATGCGGAATGATCGCCCTAATCGGCGTGTCCATGTGCGAGGCTAGAGTTGCGCTCGCATAAGACAAGAACGTCAACATTGTGGTTATCGTCGAAGCAATCCAAACATTTTTATTTTTCATCCAAGCCAAGATCTCAATTCGATAGTCCGTTTGTCATTCGTTCAACTAGAAAATTCTCAAGCCAAGTCTATATTTTCCTCGACACATTTCAATATTCTGAGGATAGCATCCAGCAGAACAATAACATTTGCACGATCGTCATTCGTCGAGTCAGAGTACCCCAAGTTATCGTATATCGATCTTTTATACGTCTCAATACCATCGACGATATGCGTAACCTGACGATCTTCCTTTGCAACCAATTTCGAGTCGTGCAACTGATGCTATTGTCCGAACTGGATATACCACAATTCCATTGATTCAATCCGAAATCCCAAGCACGATCCTCTAAGTTTCCTCGATCAAGACATTTACTTTCATTCATCGTTCCGATTCGTTTTCTAACTCGTGTTGCCTATTCACAAGTTGTCCGAACGACATCTCGTTCGAGACATTCGAAGTCACGACCAACTATGCGTGATGCGTTCTAAGGCTTTACGCGATCGCATCGCCTCGTCGGCATACTCGTTGTTACTCAAAATCCTCAATTTTTGCTCGAATGAATTCCAAGACAAACCATACACCACTCGGATTCGAGCCATCTGATCTAGTCCTCAATCACATTCGCATTACTCGCTAAGACATCTTTCAGATTCGTTCGACGAATCTCGAGCGTAATCGCTCACGTCGTATCGACGCGCTAGGTCGATTGCACTATTCCTCAAAATCCAAATCAATCTTCTGTGTACACCTAAGCGTTAACTCGATAGCGTTCCTATCGATAGACACTCTAAGTGTAGCTTTGTTCCCGACCAAGCGGTACTTGATATCGCTCGCAACTCGTTTGCATCAAAAGGTCGAGGTACGCGACACGCGGCCCAACTTAGCCAAAAGGCCGTGTGCATAGCTATCCCGTGCAGACTTTTATTCGAGTTTACATGCTCATTTGCTTGGTCGACGCAAGGCTAGTTAGGCACGCATGCGACTTGCTAACTTTAGCACATGTCTTCTATCAAGACAAGTTTGACACCGTTCGGCACAAAGGTCTACCGATGCATTCGACAATAGCCTAACGATGCGTTCGAGTGAACGCTTATACGAGCTTTTGAAAATACTTAGACTTATTGTATGGACATGCCGATGGACATTCGAGAGAGAGAGCACACTTCTTTTACATGAACGAGCTTTCAAAACTGAGAAATTCGACTTGAAGTCCAAGGACGTAAAGCTGTGATCTGATACCATTATGTCACGTCCCACTCCCGTAGGAGCGATCGTCCTTGCTAAGGCGTGATGCCGCACGAGCCTAGACTGCACTCGTGTAAGGCAGTTTCATAACGGCCGAATACACTGGCGGCGACGGGGTCGTCGCACAGAAATCCCAAGCAGAAATATTGAACATGCAGCAGAAATTTAAAGACAGGACACAAGTTATTCAAAAGAACTCTTTATTGATATTGAACATTCAAATTTCAATAGGCGCAAGGCCATGATTACAAGTCTCTCATACTCGCTTTTCTCTCAATATATAAGTCACTCTCCTCTCTCTCATCTCTCGATATAAAACTTGAATCCAGTGGAAGCTTCGGAAGGCGATGTCCATACATTATGTCCCGTATAAGTTTTGAGTTCACGCGGCCACACGCTTTAACTCGCCAAAGGACTCCGAGAATCGACGCATCGAAGCGAGGTCTGCGCCACGAGATTCTACATGTGCCTGCACATGAAAAGCTGTGTGGGTGTCAGTACTCAACTGTACTGGTGGAGTGAGCTCCTCGCCCACCCATACAAAACCGACACGTTTATTTTACTTTGTGCAATACAAGTCCCTTTCAATTGTCTTTCTAGTCTTGCCTTAAGATCAATTTTTAAGACTACGACGTCTGACCAACCCGACGTGCAACGACATGGTCGTGCTATAATGCCAACGTGTATTTCGATCGAGGCAGTGCCTCATCACTTAGGTACTAGACCGAACTTTAACTCGGGACGGCAGGGTCGTGCCATACTCTATTTGTGACTTCAACGTATTTAAGACAGTACTTAGCCGAGGGGCAACTTATGCAAACTCGGCCGTGCCAAGACTTTCACTTAAGTTCACTAGAACGATTCGCGTGCCAACAATTCAAATGCCAAAGATGACAACGGGACGACTCGTGCAGGTCGTGCCTCTAGACCTTGCTTAAACTTGTTCGTAATTCAAGATTGAGGCTGCGCCTCACAACTTATCAAGACTTATGATGCTACCGCCTTGCAGCCTTCCTGTTCGACTCATTTGCTAACTTAGACAAGACTTGTGAAACATAATATCGACTTCATGAACATCCCGACGCCACATATCGTGCCAAGCACGGTGCCTATGCTGCAGCCCAATCTTAGGCCCAGGCATTGTGTTACCGACTAGAACTGCATTCAAGTTCTAGACCCAATCCAAAGGCATACACGTAGTGTGCCGCTACTCTGCCGACCCATCTATATGAGTGGTCACTAGCAATGTCAAGCTATCTTGGATCTTTGGCTCACGGTGACCCCTTCGTATGGAGGTACGAGCCCCATCGAATGGTCCCGTAGAGTATACCGTAACGGTTCACTTCTAATGAGTCGTACCGTCGTTGAAGGCCGTACGGTATCTGTCTTTCCCTCCTAGACCGACTTGATCCCGGCACTCCGGTGATCGGTCGAGGGATTCCCCTTGCACGCAAGTTGTCCAATGACCATGCAAGACTCAACTCGATCTATCCAACCATTCCTTATTCATGACCATGTTTTTCCTCTTTCTATCGAGACTCCCAAGCCGCGGGACCGATCTCGTGTGTTTTCTTTCAAGACATAGCGAGACTCCCGAGTAGCGGGACCGATCTCGTGTAAGGGACTTATCAAGACTAAGCGAGACTCCCAAGTAGCGGGATGATCTCGTGTGCGAGACTTATCAAGACTTAGTGAGACTCCCAAGTAGCGGGATCGATCTCGCGTGTTTCCTTATCGAGGCATAGTGAGACTCCCAAGTAGCTGGATCAATCTCGGCGACAACCAGTCGCGTGGACTTCCTTTGATCGTGGCATACTCTTTACTAAATCCACCGTAGCCCGTGCCTTAGACAGACCTGGTTCTATAGGCAATGTTATCGCTCAAGTCATATACTTTATACAACGAGCCTTGTTTCCATGGGACTACACGACTTGACAATCGCAGATAGAGCGGGACAATGCTAGAAATGGCTTCGATAGCCTAGCACGAGACTTGTCTAACTTATTTGGGCAACGACTCGATGAGCAAAGGCTATGCTGAGCTTCACATCGAGAGGACGGGCCGTGCACGCGTTCGACTTGAACAACCAAGTTCTCGGGTGCCTAGACATAAGCCAACAGTCGTACAAGATGACTTAATTCGCGGGACGTGCGAAGGCTGTGCCAAGCCTTGGACGACGGGACCGTGCATGCATTTTCAAGCATTCATGCGGGCGACGCCTATGACTCAGGAAAATACAAGCGTTGGGGTAAAACGACGGGACAGTGCATGCTTTATCAAGCATTCAAGCGGGCGACGCCTATGACTTAGACTTATTCGAGTATCGGGACAATTTAGCAACTTAGGCCAATTTCTTTCTCCCAAGCCACGGGAACGAAGGATCGAGTGTTATTTGAAAGCACGTTGAGCCGACTTCTAAGCAGACCATGGGACCATTTTTTATGTTCTAAGATATTCCAATCCGTCAGGATTATTCCCTTAGCTATGTGCGTTCGTAGCTTTTACATTAGCCTACTTGTGCAAGTTGAAAACATGCGATTTATTAAGTGAAGACTAAGATAAGGCAAGTTCACCGAAACTACCCCACCTGAGCGAGGAGTCGCCTTGACCGAGCGAGCCTTCGAGCAGCCGTTGCAAGGCTAAGTTCCAACGCCGTCGGCGTTTCGATTCCTCCGATTGACTTCGGGACGAGGCACTACAGACACAGGTGCATCTTTCCATGTGTATACTAAGAAAGATACCTATTCAGCATATATGAACCGACATATGAGATGGCGAACAAATCTCAATATAAAGTATTGGGAATTGGGTCAATAGTGCTGAAACTAACTTTGGAAAAGTCAGTTACTCTAAAGGATGTGAAATATGTCCCTATAATAGCCAAAAACATAATTTCTGGAAGTCTGAGATGCAACGCAGGCTTGAGGATGGACATTAATGCATACCAAATGGTGATGTCCTATAAATTAGCATACTTCAAAAAAGCTTTCTGTAGCAAATGATTGATAAAACTTCATATTATAACATATATTGAATATGTTAATGAAGTGCATGTTTCTGATTATTCTCTTGAGTTATGGCACAATAGACTAGGACATGTTCTTTGTAAAAGAATAAACAAGATGTGAAGTCTATGTGCAGACTAAAATTATAAGAAAGTATTTCAAGCGGTGAACTAAAGTACATATCTTCTAAAGATTGTACACTATAGATATTTGTAACTTCAAGCACTTTTTCAAAAAAAATGAGATAAAGTATTTTATAACCTTCATCGATAACTTATTGAAGTACGATCTTGTCTATCTTCTAAAATCTAAAGATGAAGCATTTAAGAATTTAAAGACTTTAAGGCAGAAGCCGAACGTCAAACGTCAAACAGGGAAACAACTCAATAAACTCAGAAGCAATCAAGATGGAGAGTATCTTTCTCTTGAATTTACATAATTCTGAAAAATTATCAATGAAATGACTGCTTCGCATTCCCCCCAATATAATGGAGTAGCAAAAAGGAAGAACCATAATCTAACGGAGATGATGAACTCCATGTTGTTCACAAAAGATCTTCCAAACTACTTCTGGAGAGAAGTTGCACTGATGACCATTTTTATTATTAATAAAGTATCGTTTGCACAATCAGATATACTCCTTATGAACTCTGGTTTAATGTTGTACCTAACTTGAATGTCATTCAAGTGTTAGGTTGTCTGGCTTATGTGAAGTTTTCTGACATAAAGGTTAAAAAATTGGGAACGAAGACTACAAAGGCTATATTTTTGGATTATGTCGAGAAAAGTGATGCTCATAGGTTCCTTGATCTTGAATCCAATCAGACTATTGAATATTGTGATTCGAAATTTTGAGAATAAGTTTGCCAAGCACAAGCACATTGTTCTCAAAATTTTGAGAATAAGTTTGCCAAGCACAAGAACATTGTTCTTATGGATTTACCAAATAACACTTTAAACACCGATTATGCTAGCAGTTCCAAAAATGTTGTAGTCCAATAAGAAGTTGTAATTGAAGATGCACTTTCTGAACTAGTACTCGTTGAGCCACCTTCAAAGTGAGTGACGAAGCCGAATGATTTTAGGAAAATTTTGTAACCTATTAGGTGGAAGTAGATCCATTTACTTATGATGAGGCGATGAAGATCAGAGATATTATTTTATGTGATGAGGCAATAACTGATGAGATTGATTCCAAAACATCCAACAATACTTGGGTGTTAGTTAATTTACTTGAAGGAGCAAAACCCATCAAATACAAATGGATCTTCAAAAAGAAATGAAATCTGATGGAGCTACCGATAAGTTCAAGACTGATGGTGGCAAAAGATTTTTTTCAAAAACAGAAGATCGACTACTTTGATACCTATGCTCCAATTGTACGGATGACAACTATCAGGATGCTTATTACATTGGGTGCAATTCACAAGCTAGTGATTCACCAGATAGATGTCAAAACAATATTCCTGAATGGAGATCTGACCTAAAAGATTTACATGAAGTAACTAAAAGGTTTTATCGTCAAGGAGATTGAAGACAAAGTATGCAAGTTGAAAAAAAAACTCTGTACGGTCTAAAGGAAGCTCCCAAGATGCGGTAAAATAAGTTAAATAAAGTTATTAGATCAAATGACTACATGGCCGATGAGACAAATAAGTGTATATACACCAAGGTTTTGATGGCAGAGGGGTTATTAAGTGTCTCCATGTGGATGATAGACTAATCCCGGGTACAGATCTAGATAGCATCATAGATACAAAGAAGTTCCTCTCATCCAATTTCAGTTTCAAGGACATGGAAGATGTCGATGTTATCTTTGAGATAAAGATCATCCAGATAGAAGTTGAGCTTGCTATTTCACAAGCTCACTACGTAAAAAAGATGCTCACATGTTATATATACAAGTATCTTGCTAGAGTTGATATCCTTATATGTGTGACAAGAAGATGATGTCAAATTTAAGAAAAAAAATTAGGAAGTTGGAGTACTCAAGCGTCATTGGAAGTTTAATGTGTGGTATGAGAGCCACTAGACCTAACAATGCTTTCGCCATAAGAATGTTGATCCGATTCACTAGAAAAGAATTATAAGATATCTAAAGAAAGACTCAGAAGTTTGCACTTACTACAATAGTTACTCGACTGTGGTAGAAGGCTTCAGCAATGTTAGCTGGTGCTTATTAGAGGAGAGCAAAAGTTCCATATGAGGATTTATCTTCTTCATGGGTGGAGCTGCTATATCGTAAAAGTCAAAGAAATAAATTTTAATCTCCCACTCACCTACAAGTCTGTGTTCTATGCTCTGGCTGCTGCATCATATGAAGCAGAATGGATTCAGAATCTTATATATGATCTTACTCTAACTGTAGCACAAATTTCAGCTAACCAATAAATTGCGACAACTAGGCGACTATAACAGTGGCATCAATGATCTCTTCAATGGTAAGAAAATGGCGGTGAGACTTCTTCACACATTATTGAATGAACATATCAAAGATGACAACATTGTAGTAGTTGATGTTCGAAGACAAAAGAATCTAGTGAATCCATTCACCAAAGGCCTTATGTATCAGTCGGTTGATGACACATCAAAGAAAATAGGCTTTAAGGAGTTCTGATGTAATATCTTTGTAATTATACCATAAATTATTATGCTATTAGTTCAAAGAAAATCTACTATACATTTTTCTTTCGGTTCAAAGAATGATCATGATTGGAAAATATCAACTATAGAGGTTAGTCATTGTTGACATTATTGGGATTGTATCCTAGTACCTCTATTGTCTATTGTTTGCTTTAAATAAGGATATAGTCGTGCGGGAGGATAAATTTATGCCTTAATAAATTCTTGAGCATTCAAAATGCTTGATGTGTTTTACAGGAAGCATGGATGGCTAGCTCAGCACTATAAAGGAGCAAGTATCCCATGCTACAGTGGTGTAACATCACATGAGAGGGAATATCGACTTTGGACCATGTCATAATGACGTAACACCACATAGAGGCATGTAGCCGCATGCTGAAAGACAGAGAGTAGTAGTACAATACTACAAAGAGACTATGACCTTATGCTATTATGGAATGACACCACCAAGAGGTTGGACCTTTGGCATCAGGTCATGTCATAGTGACGTAGCACCACAAGGAAGTAAAATGCCTCATGTTGGGAAGTTTAAACTCTCTAAAAACTCACCTATGTGTATGAACAAAGATACAAGTTGTCTATTGAGGGTAAACTTGTAGATATTCAAGATACATGCATAGATACCAGTTCAGCACAGGACCTTTAATATGTGACCAGAGGCACAATTGTGTTATTGTATGAGTGGGAATAATAATTTTTATGTTACTCAATTCAGGCTTAGTCAATTTTGTATTGTACTATTGTTTGAACCATGTTGGAAGATTTAAGTCATAAGCGAGATCTATTCTAATACATGATTTGCAGTCACTTTAAGGAACTCTCATCCCATATATTAAAATATGTGGGTGATTGTTTGGTTTTATTTGAAATTACTCTAGAGAATGTCCCATATCATCCATCAGAAAATTTCAAGTGTGTATTTCAATATGAGGTTCTTCTTTTATTGTCTTGTATATATGTTGAGTTATATCCTATGTGGTTGATATGGTGGGGCATTTTAATGTAATGTACCACTCCACACGGTGCATTACTTTGAGTCGTTAACTAGAAAAAGTTAAGCGACCCGGAGAAATATTAAGCTGGTTCGAATAAGTATCGATGCAAGTGTTAAGTTGATTTGAATGAAGTATTAATTGAGTTAGTTTCATGTGCATGCTTTTATGTTGAATTATTTGAGGTCGAACTTTTGCCTTATTTGCAACGGAGTCCACCAAAGTTTAAATTATCGCCTTGCAACGGGCTGAGATATAGGCACGATAGATCGAATCGGTCGAGTAATTCAAAGGAGCACGAAGTGCTCAGATGGCTAAGTCAGATGAGTTGGCCGTGGAACAAAGTTAAGGAATCGAGCTTCATCGGCTCGACGAAATGATGGACGAATCGGCAAAGGTGGGAGGACTCTGACCCTTCTTTTATACTCTGTCATGCCTAAATAAAATGTAACTTGTATGCTAAGTTACATTATCAAGTCCACGGGTGTGGCTCAGATAAGTAAAAATCATAGTATGTATCGAATACTAAGAACATTGAACAATTGAAGTAAACATGCATCAAATGCACGAGTCACCTTAGAACATCGAATCAGTACATCGACAAGTACATCAAGTGCATGAGCCATATAACATCGAATACTCCATCGAAGCATGCTCTCATGCACATTTAGAGGGCAATGAACACTAAGTCATAAAACATTGAAAGAACTATATCAAGGCATGCATCAAGTGCACGACTCGGAGGAAAATGAACATCAAGTCATAGAACATTAAAAGACTGTGTCGAGGCGTGCATCGAATGCACGAATCGAAGAATAGAGAATAACTAAATCGAAGTAAGCATATGTGCACACAACTTATTAAATATGGCTTCGTACGTGAAGTGGGTAGCTGTGGAACAATGCTACAAAATTTGTCGTACATAGAAAGGTATGCTTCGTCAAAAAAAGTGAGAAGTTGTGGCACAAATACTACCGAACTGCTGATATGCAAATGATAGGCTTCATAAGCAAAGTGAATGAAACTGTTGAATATGACATGTTGCCTCAGAATGTTCGGAGCCTTCGGTCATTTATTGGAAGACTGAGTTGGGCATAAATGCCGATTGAAATACTGATCGAATATGTGATGATGACACGAGATGTTAAAATGTCATGTGATAGCATGAGATGCCAGAATGTTATGAGATGAAGTATGGAAACACGAGTTGAGATGTGAATACTGTTATCTATCTATTATCATGCTTATGTCTTATAGGTTTATAAATTGTTCACGCATATTGCATGGTCATGGACAACTTGTGCATAATGTATGGCTTCCTTGAGACTGTATCGCCGGGACCGGGAAACGTCCAACCTAGGGGAAGTGAGTTTTGTGCTTTGGCATAAGGCATTACGGGACCTTCAGTAGGGTTCGTAGCCAGGTTGAAAGGGCGTATCGCAATGGCCATATTATAGTACTTCATGGTGTAATATGAACTAATAGCCTTCATATAGACAGGTGCTAGTGGGCTGAGTGCAGTAACACAGGTCCTGCACAAATATCATTTAACATGACAGGAAAGGATGGATGGTAAGTAATCATCTTACATCAGCGCAAGGGTGAGTGCATTGACGTTGGTAAGAATTTGCCGCAAGGCGATGAATTTTTGATATGTTACTAATCTGCATATGCTATCAAGATAACATGTTTACCATGAGTACACTACTTATAATATGCCATGAAACTAATCCTAAAGCAAAGATAGAAATATCACAAATTAAGCTGCATGATTCACAATATAACTTAAGTGTCGGTTTAGGCGAATGGAATTTTTGTGCACCATTATGAGATGTGTACTGATCCCCAATCCCTCAGGTACTGAAGCAACTTGGATGTGTTGAGGCATCGGGCTTGGATTGCAACAGGATGATGCGGCCGAGATATATAAAACATGATGTATGGAATATCAAGATCCTTTGTGGGCTAGAGATATCATGAATGTTGTAAGCCAATTTAGCATATTCAATTGGGGCTATTAAAAGCCTTTATATTCTGCTACTTATTTAATAATGAAAATTATTTTATATACTTTGTGTAACTTCAATGTGACCCTGCTTTCTTCTGTTGTGAATGTTTGAATTGAGATAACCATTTTAAGCTTGAATCATCTTGTCTTGTCTCCAAACTTGTACGACATTACATTCTAGCGAGTACGATCGATTCAGTTAAATCAAAGCGAGGATGAACGATTCGGTGGGTCAGGACATGACATTTACTAGCGTACAGGGTTAAAATTCTCCAAGAAACATTGGTTTTTGTCACCCATTTCTTTGGAATTTCCCTTTGGAGCAATGGCTGAAGGGGCATAACGACTCAGACTTGGACTCGGACTCAAACTTAGACTCAGACTCATATTCGGATTTGGACACGAGCATAGGCAAAGAGGCACTTTGATGGTACATTTTGCACTTCGCACATATGCATCGGACGCGAGTTAGAACTTTTGTGCATCATTGCGCCATTCAACGCCAGTTCAAGGCATGTTCCTGCGTGGTGAAGCAGGGTACATCAGGGTCTAGCGGTGCAAGGTGGTTCAACATGCGCAACTAGTCTAGCGGCCCAGTGGTTCCAGCAGTCCATCATGGCTAGTTGTTCCAACAGGCCAGCGTTCCAATGCGACCAATGCTCCCACTGGACCTGGGTTCTAGCATGTCTCTTGCTCCAACTAAAACTGGATTCCAGTTTGGCTGATTCAGCATGGGCGTTTCAACTTCATAACTCCCCACTTATGGAAGTTATTGTTGTAACTGTCCACGTAATAGAGAGTTGTTCCCTTGATTATTTGTCCATAGGTGGTTATAGCAAGTAGGGCCTTGGCTCTCCTATATATTCTCTCTCTCTTTTTTCACTTGGTAGAAGACGTGAGAATATGTGCAATGAGAGGAGCGTTTGCAGCAGTAGTGAAGCCATGAAGTTTTGTCCGAGCAATGTCCAATTTCTGAAGGTGACAAATGATCATACCAAAAGTTTAAGTCTATTAACTTGTTAGTTTCTGGAAGCAGGTCGACGAAAAATGGTCGGATCTTACTTTGAGCAACGGTGATCGTCATCATCCCATCAACCTTTCTTCTTATGTTTCTTCTTGTAGCAACTTAGTTGCATTTTCTAAGCTTTCTATTTCCAGCAGCTTGGTATCTTTAATTCCTAGTTGTAATCTACGTGTTGTGTTCCATATTATACCACTTTTTGTACGATTTTTTGTAACCGGCAATAACAATATGACCTATTTTGCACGGATATGGATACGACTACTAGATGACACAGTAAAGATATGAATAATTGGACATGACATCTGATTTGATGTGTGCTAATATATTTTTAAAAAGTTCATGGTGTGTCTGACACATGTCCAATATGCATTCCACAAAATAGTATATGATCCAGATTTTTGGAGTATATTTACTTCCTAGAAAATGAAGAATAAGTTACTTCCATTCTTCATCTCTATTGAAACTAGCATATGTGCACCTGCCTTGCACGTATTTTAACATTTTTTAATTAGTTTAGAAAGACTTTTTAAGAAGACCAAATGGTAGTCTTTCTAATTACTAAGTTGTCCTTATTAAAATTAATGAACTATTTTTAATTAGTATAAGTATGTAAGGGTATTTTTAAAATTCAAAAATTTCACCATCTAAGTTTTCCTATTATATAGTAGAATAGATTAATGAACTATTTTTAATTAGTATAAGTATGTAAGGGTATTTTCGGAATTCAAAAGTTTCACCATCTAAGTTTTCCTATTATATAGTAGAATAGATACGAGAATCCTTCCACGGAATAAAAATAGATGGAAAGTGTCGTCATTTGCTGAAAATCTACAAAACTGCAACTTTAAACATAATGTCCATATATACATTTGGAAAATTCTAGATTTGATGCAAGTCATTAGATACATTATCACCAGAAATCCAGCAATGACTATATACCAGTATCGCCAGCACCAATAGACGAGAGAAAATTACTGAAAAAAGAATTGAATTCCATCTAAACTAGGTTAGAAATTTCTTGTACAGACACGATGACATGGATACAATAGATTCATATTTAAGTATTCTAGGTATATTTTAAAGTGTTTGTGGTATGTCAATACCTATTTATTATTCGTACGACTCAACATGATTCAGATTTTTTTTGAAGTATATTTGCTTCCAAGATTGTGATGCAAATGATTTTCCACTCGAAATATGAGAATGGTCTACAAATTCGAGTCTTAAATAAATTTGTCTATCCAGTAAAACGGAAGAGTTACAAATTTTAAAACTAAGAGAGAGGAATATCGCAAATAAAGACATTATGAATCCCCGGAAAACAAAAATTTAAGTAAGCCATGCAGAGAAGATAAGAGATTTGAGAAAAAGAAAAGAAAAGAAAGGAGTCACTCTCACCTTAATTTGTTGTTCGGGAAAGAGAGTCCCTCCCGTAGGTCTGGCGGAGAGAGATGATGTTCCCAGCCTCTACTCACTACTACTCTGTAGTGAACAATTATTCATTTATATACATATATGATAGATAGATATACAAGAAGAGAAGAGTAAGAGTATCACGTGAATTCTATTTGTCGGCATTTATATGGGATGAAAGAGTGGCAATAAATAAGTATAGAGTTTATTTGTCCGCATTTATAGGAAACCATGTTACTCTTGTCTATGTGATACACCATCCCCGTGAAATGTCGATACTCGCTGACAGGCGTCTTCTACCTAACCCTGTCTTTGCTCACCGCCCAGTTGTTTGTTCCTTACTGCACCCTTGTTAGCAATCACCGGAATAAAACACCTATTTATATGCGAATTTTTTCGTATCTTACATAAACATATAATACTTACGTACTTTTGAAACATTCGGATTTGTACGCGAATTTTAAGCCTGTGGCGTTTTAAACACGTACCGTACGAATTTTTAAAAAAATTGGCCAAAAAAATGTGACCAAGAAACCCAACAACCTTGACTTTCTTGACTCTTGGTGCTATTAGATATTAAGACTGGCACAATTCCATCATCCAACATCTTCTTATTCTCACATTGAACCCTTATTTATGAAGGAGTAGAGGTGGGTGGGCCCTATATATCTCGAATTTTTAGTGCCGAATTGGTTCATATGAAACGTACTAAACAGAATTAAATCTGATCCGAATGTTTTTCGTTAGACGAATTTTTGACCGAATTTTTGACCGTATTTATATTGTGCCGATTAATACTCGTACTTTTGTCGTTCCGAATTTTTTCCGTTTGCCGAATTGCTAACAAGGTACTGCACTTCTAGCTCCTTAATTGCCCACTCTAGTTTATTGGAGTGAGGTGAAAGCTTATCACTTCAGATTTTGAGACCTTGAGACGAATTTAGTAACCATATATTTGGGAACTTTTATAGAGGGGGAACAAATATTTATGGAGGAAAATAAATAAAGGAAAGTAAAATGATAGTAAAATTATTATTTTTTACTTCTCTTATTTGGATGACTAAAAAGTAGAGGAAGGAAAAACGAAACAAAAAATTATTTTTTAGGATAAAGATTAAGATACGATTACTATTTAGCTTTTGATTTTCTCAAACGATTTAACTCATAACTTAGAATATTTTATTTTATACTTATCTTTTGAAGGGTAGTTGGGTACACTCTTCCAAAATTCCATCGTCTCTCTCCATCTTTCTTCCATTCTTGGGGGAAAAAAAATTAAGTGGGACCTACATAATTTTTTTCTCAAATTCCTCTCCTCTATTTCTCCTCCCTCTTTTCCAAACGCCATCACTTTTGATTTTCTTCTCAACTTTTTTCTTCCCTCATTTTCTCCCATTTCCAAACAATACCTCAAAGCAAAAGATTCATATAATCTTTTTTCCATGGACAATAACACAGTAGTATTATCAACACACAAAAAATAAAAGTAGTAAACAATAACAAAATATCGAAAATAATATATTTCATAATGAAATACTGATAAACTTACGATGCATGTTCCAAATCAAAAAAATAAAAATTGATGTTCTAGACAAATAAATAAAAAGAAAGTTAACAATGTTGGGAGTAGATAATAATGATAAAAAGGAAAAAATATCCTTAGGCCAGCAAATGTTTTCTCAAAGGCATGAGAGAGTGAAATCGACAGAGGATATTGACAACGACGGAAGGATAAAGGAGTTGAGAGCATCATATTGTTAGAGCGGTAGAATTGGAGACGATTTTGACATCGAGTTATCATGCACAAAATTTTTTACACCACCGAGATGATGTTACAAGTGTAGGGGTTTAGTTGGAAGGCTATAGATTTTTTCTGAGAATGGTGGGGTTCTCTTAAACTCTCATGAGATTACCCTAAGTTTCTAGAAGTTATAGAATATTCTCATCATGTAAGTATCTTAGGCTTAGGAGTTTCTTGTAAGGCCATTGAGACCCTATAAATAAAGTTGCAGTCTCATTTTCTAGAATTTGTAAAGTCTATATAATATAGTAAAGTTTTCAATATTACAATCTCTCATTTGCTCCATATTTCTTATTTTTATCTTGGCGATTTAGCTAAGCATTTGGAAAATGATTTCACAGATCTTCAATGAGAAAGTTCGTGCTCCGTGCGGAATGAGGTATAGGCAAAAATACTAAGTCCGAGCGAAGGTTAATTGGTTTCATGTCGACGAGAATGTCTATGAGAGGCTTGCGTCGCCTAAGAAAAGAATGCCAAGACCAACAAGAGAGGAAAGAGCAAGGAGCCTACGTGGAGCGTACCCTTGCCAATCTTGTTGAACACCTTGAGGTATTCGATATAGGTTTGAGGGACATATGGATGCATAAATCCACAGAGCAAAGCAACACAAGGCTAGATGAGTTCAATGATGGGCTCGAGAGTGACGTCGCTTCATCCATGACGATATTCTGGGTGCAAATTCAAGAGATCCGATATGCATTTGAGGAAGAGCTCAAGGCATATCATGCGAAGATTGAGGACTTACCCGGGAAGGTCCGGGACACTCCGAGGAGCTAAAGGCCGTAGTCAAAATTTGTGGAGAACTCAAGTCCAAACTAGCTATTTTAGAATGGTTGTCATAAACGGTGGACCTTCGAGAAAGAAGGCACAGAGGAGGAAGATCCCCAAGGCGAAACTCTCAGTAGGGATTGAGATGCCAAAGAAGTGGAAAAACTTCTTATAAAACATGGAGCGATACTTCAAGGCATTGTTCATCGAGGATGGGGCCAAGAAGGAAAACAATTCTTCACTTTACTTCAATGATGCGATATTGTACTGGTGTCATAGGTGCACGAAAAGAAAGAATGATTTGTGCTCTTATGAGGCCTATGAGAATATCTAGAAAGAGGTCAAGACTTGGTCTATACATAGAATGTAGGGTTCGCAGCATGGCAGAACTTGTGGCAACTCAATCACACCTGGACATTCAAACAGTACATCGAGGAGTTTGTACGCTTTATACTCACAATATCTAACATGGGAGAGGAAGGTTGATTGTTCTTCTTCCCCGATAGACTTCAATCGTGGGTGGCTCAAAAATGTAGTAATAGAGGGTGCAAGACTTGAATGTTGTTGTAACAGCTATCGAGAGGCTCCTCGAGTACAGGTGGAATAATAACAAAGCCAAGGCCAAGCCAAAGTTCACCAAGACGATTGGTGGATGAGAGGACAGCTCTCCTAAGGAGGGTCCTTCCGAGAGAAAAAGCGTAAAAATGCCAAACCCAAGTGATAATTTCATACTTCATATATACGTAGGAAAAATAACTGCTTTGGAGTGCTAGAATAGGAGTAAATGTGTCAATATCATTTGAAGGGAGTAGGTGGAGGACGAGGAGTACGAAGTGACAGGGCACATGGGAGTGTTGCTTTTACGTACTCTAATACCGTTAAGGCCATGTTTATTTTGTCAAAGACTACGAGAAGGGATCTTATATACATTGATATGCAGATCAATGACATGAGCACACATGCATTGGTAGATATGATTGTTAGGATTGTATATTAAAAGCATCACTTTTTTAGTAACCTTATTTCCTTAAATTTTGAATGAGAATCATATGGGCAAATGTTTGCATATTGTATTTGTTGCAAGTGTTAATGCAAAAGTCTGATATTCTATATTGTAGATAATATGGTATTGGTGTCACACAGAAGATCATATTATCAGTTTCCTATAGAGTATATAAATAGTTCACAACCTAGATGGACTTGGACAATCTATTGGAAAGGTTCTAGTGTAATCTAGTATTAGTCTATCTTGACTATAGGTTTACACTAGTACACTTTGTGTGTATTGAACAGGACCACTTGAGATTGTTCTCTTTGTACTGACTACATAAGAGAACAAACACCTCTGTTATTATGGATGCTTGTGCTCTTAACCCGGATATAATAACGGACATGTATATGCAGTGTGCATTATTTTGACTCATAAAAGAGTAAGATTCATTATGGATCAACAACCTCTATGAATTGGATAATAACATTGTATGTATGATGGGCTGTTGATTATAAATAAAATCTATGTCCCGATACATCGGGTTGATGATGTCCCCTTAAGGAGCTCATAAGGATTGTCATGTAAACCCTGCAGGTGGATTATATCCGACATGACAAATAAAGTTGAGCGGTACTACTTAAGGATAAAAGATGTCGAATCAATATAGTTGTCAGTAACTTAATTTGATCGACGGACATACGCTATCTTAACATGGGGAGCCAAACGAGCATATAATAAAAGGAGCCCACAAACATAATTTAGGATTAGGGAGGTAGTGCAACAATAGCTCATTAGTGGACCGAGCTATTGTTAATGGGCCTGGATTGTGTGTTCGGACTGAACACGGGATATCCAGATCCGTTAGGAGGACTAACCCTAATTTCTCCTCATGATCCCTGCCGTAGCCTATATATATATCCTCTATTCTCTGGCCGCCAGATTACTGATCAGAAATCTAAAATTTTCTCTAAATTCGTGATTCACGTTAGGAGAGAAAGAGAGGGCTGCCAAGGAGAAGAAAATGTTGGGAGATCGTCGCCTACACGACGTCCAACTCGAGGAAGGAATACGTGCAGAAGATCTTGGGGTCGTCCGCTCAAGATTGCCAGGAATTACTTGTCTCCTTTCCGCCGCAGGTATAATTTGTGAACCCTAGTTTCCGCCTATGAAGGGTTCGAACACGTATTAGATCTGTTTAACTTTCTATCGATCAATATACACACCAAAGGAAGGGTCCTGGGAATCCCCAACTCCATCAATTGGTATCAGAGCCACTTTGGATCTACGTATTGATTGATACGTCCATGTTGTCCAATAAAACCTGCGCTGTATGATAGTCGGTAGATGTAGATCTGTTCTAACTCGATTTTGTAGGCATCTTAGATCCAACTATTTTGGTCCAATGCATGTTTTTGATTATGTTGTTTAAACCACAGACATGTCGTGGATGTTGTTATTGCAGTAGATGTAATTAAAATCACGAGGGTTGATCGTGCTTATTATTTTAATTTTGCAATCTAGATTATGTGTGGACTCCTTCGGGAGGCATAGGATTGATGTAATTTTAATTATTTTTGATCAATCGTGATGGCGGTGGTAGCTGTTTCTGACGTCGGACGAGATGCTAGTTTTAAGCAGTCCAGAGGCAGACAGATGCTGGTTTTAAGCCCCGAATCCCGCGACCTGACCGGACAGGTCGAACCCCGAATAAATCTGCGCAGCGCCAGATTTTGGATTCGGATGGTTGAGGACGGAGTAGCAAAGATGACCATAATAGTTGGATATTTTCTCTTATTTTTGTCATTTTGCTTTTTCTGATTATGCATGTTTATTATTGTGTGGTTGTTTTTTTTAAAAAACCAAGCCTACATTAATAATGGACAACATGGACATAATATCAACTAGTATAAAAACCCTCATTGTTAAATAACTAATAGAAAGAGGATATTTATTTAGTTTAAATCCTATGGTCTCCATTACTGGTTTGTAGGTGATGTAATTATACTTGCGTGTTGGCTATAGTGCTTTCCTCCATATCGGATGAGTATAATTATGGATCACCAGTACAAACTTTCTTAGGGATAATTGTAGAAAGTTACCTAATATGTGTTCACTTCTCCATCTGAAGGAACTTATTACAAGGTAATGGACTTAGTATTAAGTAATGGTATACACTTAGATACAAATAATGGTATCCTCCCCATCGGAGTCACTACTATTATTTGTATGACCAGAGCAAGACCAGCATATTAATTTTATTTGTCATAAAGTTATGTTGACATGATAATAAAATTAATAAGAAAAACCTACTTGAACAAAGTTGAATTTGTATACGTCCACACTATCGTGGCATGCTAAATTCATGGTGTTCAAGGTGTTGGTGAATTTCTTATTATTGTTTTGAGGGAATCAATATTTAGTTAATTCAAAAAGTTTTTTTTGCCCTACATAATTTTATTTATGTGATTCTCAGGATTTCAAAAATGGGTTCTTTCAGTCCACTTATGGTGATTCTTAAAGAAAACAAACTTACTGGACCTAATTATATTGACTGGAAACGTAATTGAGATATTGTTATGACTGCTGAGGAGTACAAATATGTACTTATTGAGGAATGCCCACCTAAGCCTGATGCTAACTCTGATGAAGAGGTCAAAGAGGCTTATAAGAAGTAAAAAAAGGCAGATGAGATGGCGCGGTGTTATATTCTGGCATCTATGTCAAATGTACTGCAACATCAGCATCAGGCCATGGCCACTGCTTATAACATGATGTATAACCTCAAGGAACTCTTCGGACATCAGAGTAGAGCAGCTAGGTAGTTTGCTATGAAATATTTGATGAATACAAAAATGGCTGAGGGTATACCAGTAAGGAATCATGTTCTCAAGATGATGGGTCATCTGAATAAGATGGAGATCCTTGGAGCTGAAATCGATGGGGAATCCCAGGTCGATATCATTCTCGGGACTCTGTCTAAAAGTTTTGACAATTTATGCCTTAATTACATGAACAAAAGGTTGTATAATTTGGCAGAACTTGCAAAAGAGCTACAGGATGCTGAATCTCTCTTTAGGCAGAGTGGTCATGTTTTTGTTTATGAAAAGGCTTCTACTTCTAAGCCAAAAGGCAGTAAGAAGAAGAATAACATTCAGAAACAGGCAAACTCAGCAAAGAAGGGCATGGGACCTCAAGGCGCGGTGAAAAGCCGAAAGGCAAATGTTTCAAGTACAAAGGGTCAGGACATTGGAAGACTGATTGTCCACTTCTCAAACAAGAGAACAAAGAAGGTATATCTCATTTACTAGTAGTTGAAACATGTTTAGCGGTGTTATCTACCGGCACATGGTGTGTAGATACAGGAGCCACTAATCATGTCTGCAATATATTGCAGGGTTTCCAGAAAACCAGACGGCTCAGTGATGGAGAGATATGCTTGTTCATGGGTGATGCTACAAAAGTATCGGTCGTTGCATTAGGAGATGTTACTTTATCTTTTGGTAGAAATAAGTCTTTGACATTGAGAGATTGTCTTTATGCACCTTCACTTAGAAGGAATTTAGTTTCTGTTTCTATGTTAGTTAAGGATGGATATTCAGTTTATTTTAATGACAATATTATTATTAGAAAGAATAAACATTTTATCTGTTCTGGTGCATTGGTTGATAATTTGTATGTCATTAATTCTATTTCGCCCACAATGCAACTTATGGAAATGAATAATATGTCATCTAACTTAAATAAGAGAAAAGAATCTTCTTGTATGAACCAAACATATCTTTGGCACTTGCGATTGGGGCACATTAACCTAAGAAGGATTCAAAGACTGGTTGAAGATGGACCTTTGAGTTCATTGGAAGTGGAGGCACTACCAGTCTGTGAATCCTGCTTGGAAGGTAAAATGACAAAAGGCCTTTTACGGTAAAGGGATATAGGGCCAAAGATGTGTTGTAATTGGTTCATTCTGATTTGTGTGGACCCATGACTATCCAAGCTAGAGGTGGCTTTGAATATTTTGTCACATTTATTGACGATTATTCAAGGTATGGATACATTTATTTGATGCGCCGTAAGTCTGAGTGCTTTGAGAAATTCAAAGAGTACAAAGCTGAAACGGGCAAACGTCATGGAAAATATATCAAGTCATTACGATCAGATCGTGGTGGCGAGTACCTCTTTGGAGAGTTTAGAGATTATTTATCAGAGGCTGGGATTGCATCCCAATTGACTGCACCTGGAACGCCCCAGCAGAATGGTGTAGCCAAAAGAAGGAATAGAACTCTTATGGAGATGGTTAGATCAATGATGAGTTATTCGGATTTGCCAGATTTATTTTGGGAATATGCCTTAGAGACTGCAGCTTATATTTTGAACTTGATTCCTTCTAAGTCAGTACCTCTTACTCCCACAGAGCTGTGGATTGGACGTAAGCCTAGTCTGAAACATGTTCGCATTTGGGGTAGTCCAGCACATGTGCTGAATGGAAAAGCAGATAAGTTGGGATCTTGTACAGAAGTATACTTGTTTGTAGGCTATCCAAGAGGAACGAAAGGAGGTTTATTTTATAGTCCTAAGGATCAGAAGGTCATTGTTAGCACCAATGTCCGATTCTTAGAGGAAGACTATGTGATGAACCATAAACCCACAAGTAGAGTTGTTCTAGAAGAACTGAGACGTGAGACACCAAGTACTTCAGTACCAACAGTATAAGAGGATGAACCACAAATAACTGCATAACGTGTCACAAATGTTACACCACAACTGATAGTGCCTCGTCGTAGTGGGAGGGTTATGATACAACCTGATAGATATATGTTCTTGGGAGAGTCATCAGACTTCGTCCCTGAGGAACAAGATTATGATCCCTGTACCTACAATGAAGCACTCCAAGATAAAGATGCAGAGTCTTGGAAAAAACCAATGATATCTGAATAGAATCTATGGATTCTAATCAGGTCTAGGAGCTTGTAGAACGACCCGTTGGTGTAAAAGCCATTGGATGCAAGTGGGTCTATAAGAGAAAAAGAAGATTAGACGGTAAGGTTGAAACCTTTAAAGCTCGGCTTGTAGCAAAAGGTTTTACTCAAAGAGAGGGTAACGATTACGAGGAAACCTTTTCTCCTATAGCCATGCTTAAGTCTATCCGAATTCTTTTATCTATTGCAGCTCATCTCGATTATGAGATTTGGCAAATGGATGTCAAGACAGCTTTCCTTAATGGAAGTCTTGAGGAAGACATCTATATGAAGCAACAAGACAGGTTCATTGAAAAGGGTCAGGAGTATCTTGTTTGTAAGCTCAAGAAGTCCATTTATGGACTTAAGCAAGCTTCCAGATCTTGGAACATATGTTTTGATCAGGTGATAAAATCATATGGATTTGATCAATGTCAGGATGAATCATGTGTATACAGAAAGTGTGGCAGAAACGTGGTGGTGTTCCTAGTACTTTATGTGGATAACATCTTGCTCATTGGAAACAATGTGAAGGTGTTATCTGATGTAATGGTATGGTTATCCAAACAGTTTGATATGATGGGAGAAGTAGGTCACATCCTTGGGATCAAAGTTCTACGAGATCGCAAGAAAAGGATGTTGGACTTATCCCAAGCTTCCTATATCGATAATGTACTAACTCGTTTTAGTATGCAAAATTTTAAGATAAGTTTCTTACATTTTAGACATGGAATTGCTCTATCAAAGGAGCAGTGTCCGAGGACACCTAAAAAGATAGAGAACATGAAGGCAGTTTCTTATACTTCAGCAGTAGGAAGCTTAATGTATGCAATGCTATGTACGAGACCAGACATCTGCTTTGCCGTAGGCATGGTCAGCAGATATCAGTCTAACCCAGGACAAGAGCACTGGACTACCGTAAAGCATATTTTGAAGTACCTGAAAAGGACTAAAGAGTATATGCTAGTTTACCAGGCAGATAGTTTAGTTCCCTTGGGATATACAGACTCAGATTTTCAGTCAGATAGGGATTCCAGGAAATATACCTCAGGTTATGTGTTTACTTTGGGAGGTGGAGCCATTGTGTGAAGGAGTATCAAGAAAAAAATGTATTGCTGATTCCACTATGGAAGCCGAGTATGTGGCAGCCTCTGAGGCAGCCAAAGAAGCGATTTGGCTCAAAAACTTTCTGTTGGACTTGGATGTGGTACCTAGTTTGCCTAAGTCTATTACACTTTATTGTGATAATAGTGGTGCAGTTACAAACTCGAAGGAACCACGAGCCCATAAGACTGACAAACACATTGAGCGTAAGTACCACCTGATATGAGATTTCGTAAAGAAAGGAAAAGTTGATGTGATCAAGATAGCATCAGCCGACAACCTAGCTGATCCATTTACAAAGAGCTTACCAGCTAAGGCTTTTGATAGTCATGTTGAGGGAATGAGAGTCAGATGTGTAGCAGCATGGCTTTAAGTATAAGTGGGAAATTTGTAACAGTATACTGAAAAGCAATGCTTTGAGTATAAGTGGGAGATTGTTAGGGTTATATTCTAAAAGCATCACTTTTTTAGTAACTTTATTTCCTTAAATTTTGAATGAGAATCATATGGGCAAATATTTGCATATTGTATTTGTTGCAAGTGTTAATGCAAATATATGATATTCTATATTGTAGATAATATGGTGTGTGGTGTCACACAAAAGATCATATTATCAGTTCCCTATGGAGTATATAAATAGTTCACAACCTAGATGGACTTGGACAATCTATTGGAAAGGTTGTAGTGTAATCTGGTATTAGTCTATCTTGACTATAGGTTTACACTAGTACACTTTGTGTGTATTGAACATGACCACTTGAGGTTGTTCTCTTTGTACTGACTACATAAGAGAACAAACACCTCTGTTATTATGGATGCTTGTGCTCTTAACCCGGATATAATAACGGACATGTATATGCAGTGTGTATTATTTTGACTCATAAAAGAGTGAAATTCATTATGGATCAACAACCTCTATGAATTGGGTAATAACATTGTATGTATGATGGGCTGTTGATTATAAATGGAATCTATGTCCCGATACATCGGGTTGATGATGTCCCCTTAAGGAGCTCATAAGGATTGTCATGTAAACCCTGCAGGTGGATTATATCCGACATGACAAATAAAGTTGAGCGGTACTACTTAAGGATAAAAGATGTCGAATCAATATAGTTGTCAGTAACTTAATTTGATCGACGGACATACGCTATCTTAACATGGGGAGCCAAACGAGCATATAATAAAAGGAGCCCACAAACATAATTTGGGATTAGGGAGGTAGTGCAACAATAGCTCATTAGTGGACCGAGCTATTGTTAATGGGTCTGGATTGTGTGTTCGGGCTGAACACGAGATATCCAGATCTGTTAGGAGGCCTAACCCTAATTTCTCCTCATGGTCCCTGCCGTAGCCTATATATATCCTCTATTCTCTGGCCTCCAGATTACTGATCAGAAATCTAAAATTTTCTCTTAATTCGTGATTCACGTAAGGAGAGAAAGAGAGGGCTGCCAAGGAGAAGAAAAGGTTGGGAGATCGTCGCCCACACGACGTCCAACTCGAGGAAGGAATACGTGCAGAAGATCTTGGGGTCGTCCGCTCGAGATTGCCAGGAATTACTTGTCTCCTTTCCGCCGCAGGTATAATTTGTGAACCCTAGTTTCCGCCTATGAAGGGTTCGAACATGTATTAGATCTGTTTAACTTTCTATCGATCAATACGCACACCAAAAGAAGGGTCCTGGGAATCCTGAGTTTCATCAATGATAGCCACTCATAACTTCATTTCTGAGGCAAAGGTCCGTCACTTAGGACTAATATTGGAAAATAATTCAAGCAAGATGAAGACATTAATTCAGAGGTGCACCACATGCAGGGGTAGCAAAATGAGTTTGCAAAGATGTGGAACATTGGTCGGGTGTTGCCAATTTTAATTATCATTATATATCTTTGGACGACTTCAAGATGATACTTGGCACAGAATTTCTTATCACGATGAAGCCAGTTCCGATGTCACATTTGGGAGTCATCATCTTTATGAAGAATGGCTAGACGTGCATGGTGAGTATTGCACGATGTGAGCCATCAAAAGAAAAACATATCTCTGTCATTCAGCTAAGGAGAGTAGCAAAAGGGAGCGGCCTACTTGACAGTGCTCGAGATAAAGTCCTTCAAGAAGGAAGATGTTTCGAGTGAGATCGATGATAGTACAAAGTTCTTTTCCAAGGAGAAACTTTCATGATGGGAGGCGAATCATAATATCGATAAGTGGTAAGTCAAGAGAAGCATGTCATAGGCCACGAGAAGGCAGAAGCGACAAGGATATACGTGCGAAAAGGGAATAGTCTTAATCGTGTTGAGGAGGATATTTTCAAGGATTCCCCATTGCGGAAGGATGACCAGGACTATGCCAATGAGGGCATGTTTGAGGAACAAAGAGCCCAATGGATGGTGAAGCTCCATACGAAACGAGATGTAGACAAAAATATCAAGTCTGTGATAAACTGCACCAAAAAATTCTTTAGTCTGACTATATGACTTGTTGTTTGGTATTTTAGTACATGACATTTTGATATCTTATAACAAAAAAAAAAAAACTTTCTAAGCAGACTAAAGGATTGGAATGAGTCTATAGGACTTTTGTTCAGAAATGAACTCTTATATATATATATATATATATATATATATATATATATATATATATATATATATATATATATATATATATATGAAGCAATATATATATATATATATATATATATATATGAAGCAATGAATAATTGTAGCGAACTCTCCACTGGGGTTCGAACTCCTGACCACTTGGACCACATGCATCTCTCTTAACCACTAGGCTAGAGGTCATTTGACTCTCTCTCTCTCTATCTCTCTCTCTCTCTCTATATATATATATATATATATATATATATATATATATATATATATATGAAGCAAATATATATATATATATATATATATATATATATATATATATATATATATATATATATATATATATATATATTTGTTTCATATATATATATATATATATATATATATATATATATATATATATATATATATATATGAAGCAATGAATAATTGTGGCGAACTCTCTACTGGGGCTCGAACTCCTGACCACTTGGGCCGCATGCATCTCTCTTAACCACTAGGCTAGAGGTCATTTGCCTCTCTCTCTCTCTCTCTCTCTCTCTCTCTCTATATATATATATATATATATATATATATATATATATATATATATATATATATATATATATATATATATATATATATATATATTCATCTCTCTTAACCACTAGGCTAGAGGTCATTTGCCTCTCTCTCTCTGTATATATATATATATATATATATATATATATATATATATATATATATATATATATATATATATATTTTCATCTCTCTTAACTATATATATATATATATATATATATATATATATATATATATATATATATATATATATATATATATATATAATATTTTATTTTTTTTAGAGGTCGCCATATATATATATATATATATATATATATATATATATATATATATATATATATATATATATATATATATGGCAACCTCTAAAAAAATAAAATATTATATATATATATATATATATATATATATATATATATATATATATATATATATATATATATGGTGACCTCTAAAAAAAAAATTATATATATATGGTGACCTCTAGAATTTTTGGTCTGAGACAATCAGGCTCGTGGACCTCATAGCAAGTCAAGGTCTGCCAAACAACTTACATTTCCAATGGATATTTTGTCAAATGATATATATATTAAGGATCTACGAGAATTTTGGAAATTGATATTTAAGCAAACACTTATAAAATGTAACTACAACTCAGACTAGCACCTACACCATATATTTATGCTCGTATGCGTCTTGGTTTTCAGTTTTATGTTCAATTAGACTAGATTTTGGTAACGCAAATTCTTGTGTAGGGGGAACTATCCCACTTGCCCATATTATCCATCTATATGTGGTTTTGATCAAACTTTCAGCGAGTGACCCATATCAGAATTAACTCATTATCGAAAGAAAACAAACAGCAAGATGCATGCAGTATATAGAGGCCAAGCTTGTGGACCTATACAGCTAACTAGGTAACTAGTGGGTGGCGAGTAGCGACACCATCCCAATAAAAGTTACTACTTCCCCTCGGTGAAATTACATTATCAACTACTCTTGTCGGCTGCGTTAAACTTAGGAACCCAAATCCAATGCAAATTGTTTTGGGATCATATCCAAAGAAGGTTGTAGTTAAATTTGGGAAACATTGGAACAGTTTACCAAATTTGAAACCAAAAATTCTAGTTGTGTCAAATAAAATTAGATCCGTGATCATGAAAATATTGTTATTCCCGGGACGTAAGTTTTCAATGAAAAACTAATTTATGCAACACATCGAAGAAGGTGCACGATAGAGATCCCGGAGGATTATGAGAAACGAAATCTATTGTAACTCTTCGAAGAAGGCACAAAAGATTTCGGTAGCAGCAGCAGCGAATGTCCATTAACAGTTTCTGATTAGATCAGAACTGTACTCGTTCAGAACGAGTTAAAAGTGGATGTGTAGAAGATGAAATGGATGGAATGAGAGAACGGCCTGCTGGGGTGAATTATCACCTGCGCTCAAAGCTTGATTCGCCCCACACGAACAGCTTCCAGGAACCAGCAAGTTCGACGGAGAACTTCGGAACACTCTGCTCTTCTGACTCCTCGGATGGCGCGGGCTCCCTATGCTTCTCTCTTCTCTGCTCTCAAGTCTGAAAATATTTCGTAAGAAAATTATGAATGCACTATACTAAGAGAGAGAGAGAGAGAGCGAGAGAGAGAGAGAGAGAGAGAGAGAGAGAGAGAGAGAGAACCATATATAGGTACATGCAGTAACTGTCCAGTCTACGAAACGTTCGAGACATGGAAAAAATTGCTCTAGAACATTTTGTAACAACTCAAATCGTGCACAGACACGATTGCGCCAACTGGCGCACACGCGCACTGAGCCAACTTTACGACTGCGCCTATGCGCACCCGCTGCACCAACTGCGCATACGTGCACCCCCGCGCCAAATGCACACAACACGTACTGCGTGCAAACTGTCGCGCAAACGGCTGCACGGAGGCTCGCGCAACGAGCGCAACTTAAGCACACTATGTGCCTGGCGACGATGCTGGCGTGCTAAGTGCAAAGTGTGCCAAGAAAAATGCCACATTATGCCTCATGAGCCCATGAGCTCGAGTCCCAGTCCCTAAGCCCCTACGGGGCTTGGCTCCAAAGAAAATTAATTCCAAGAGCAAAAAGCATTCATGCTTTAACATAGAGTCTTGGACTTACCTCCTAGTAAAATTACCCACAAGGTTCCCTCCTTAGGGTCACCACCCCATGTGCATATCTCAACAACATACCAAGTATATATTGAGATACACTTCATGATGCTTTTCTAATGTGGGACTAAATACTAGGCATGTATTGAGAGCAAGCTCTTTCTCCATGTCAAGGAAAAGCTTCAATAATCCTCCATATATCTTAATATATGGGTTTGAGTGTTTCCCACAGTAACTGTCCATTATGCATTAGAATAGATGTCGCTGACGACTTGAATCTTCCCGCATGGATCAAACAACAGATTATAATAAAAGAATGGACTAAGCCTTGAATTCTGCACCATAGCTGCAATTCTATTCACTCACATAATGTAGTCACATGTGCTTCTGGCTGCACATTAAAGGCCCTATGCCAGTCTGGTTTCAGTGTATTATTTTAGGCGTCTACAAGTTTACCCTTAAGAGACAACCTGCTATCTCTGTCCATACACTATAGGTGAGTTCTTTATTAAAGAGACATGACATAAAGCCTTGCGTTTTCCTTGCGGTGCTACGCCGCTTTGACATGGCTTAAAGCCAAGACATTACCCCTACCTGGAGACCTCATCGTAGTGTCCTACAATTGTAGCAAGAGGACGTCACAAGCCGACATCCTCTCCTTTGTAGTTTTGTCTACAACTCTTTAATTTCATCATATATCATTATGCTACCTGCCTATTTGTGGTGCTACGCCACTGTGACTTGGCTCGCAAAGCCGAGACATTACTCCTACCTGGGAACCTCATGGTAGAGTCACCCTACTGTTGCATAGAGTTACACTCCTTGTAGTATTGTGCTACCGTGCTTCCTGTAAAGCACACCAGACATTCACTCTGCCTGAGAACTCATTAAGGCGTTTAAGCCATCCTCATCACAGGATCTGTTTTTCACAGAAAATATATAGTAGACAACAGTGGTTGTAGGTCCGTATCCTTTCCATGCCACAGAAGACATGTACCCACTGTTCTTGATATTTTTCCAGTTAGTGGTCCCTCCTTGAACCAAAAGTTAGATACCTAATAGATTTCTCTCTAATAGCATAAAACTTTATGGTAGGATTACAATAAGATAATATCATAATGCCTTTAGGCCCATTTTACAAGCTGTGTCATCGACCAGCTGGCGCTTGAGGTCCTTTATGAACGGATCCACCAGGTTCTTTTGACTCCGAACATCAATTACTGCAATAACCTCTCTTTATGAGATCGTGCACTGTCCTGTGCTTTAATCGTACAGTTTTTTTTTTCCGTTGAAGAGGTCATTTGATGCCACTGTCGCAGTCGCCTGGTTATCGCAGTATACCAGAATTGTCGATATCTGCACCCCAACCACCGAAAGATGATACCTGCACTCTCGAAGTCATTTTGCTTCTTCTGCTGCGGTATCAAGTGCAAAGAACTCAGATTCTATGGACGAATAAGAGAGCATAGTCTGCTTCTTCGATTTTTACGATATAGCAGCTCCATCCATTGTGAAAATGAATCCACTTGTAGATCTCTTGCTCTCCAACTCTGAGCACTAGCTGGCATCACTGAAGCCTTCTACTACCGGCGGATCTCCGTTGTAGTGCAGTGCATATGTCTGAGTCTTCTTGAGATATCTCATTACCCGCTTCATAGATTTTCAGTGCTCGACGCTTGGATTGCTCGTGAACTGACTCAACATTCTCACGGTGAAATCTATCTCAGGCCTTATAGCAGTAGTAGCATACATCAAACTTCCGATGATTCTCGTATACTCCAGCTGTCTGACATTTTTCCTCGAATTAGGCTTCAGCTTCAGATCACACCTGTAAGACGTATCGATCATTGGAAGATCCTGATACCCGTAGCGTATGATCATCTTCTCAATATAATGAGACTGTGACAACGCCAGTCTAGTTTTCGTCCGGATGATCTTGATCCCTAAGATCACATTAGCTTTCCCCAAGTCCTTCATACTAAACTTAGTCGAGATGAATTTCTTTGTCTCTGTGACACAGCCCATATCCTTACCTAGGATCAGTATGTCGTCCACGTACAGACAAACGATACACCTCTTTCATCAGCAAACTTTGTGTAAACACACTTGTCTGTCTCGCTAACCCTATAGCCATTTGACCTTATAACCTTGTCAAACTTCTCATGCCATATCTTGGGAGTCTGTTTAAGATCGTACAAGAATTTTAACAACTTGCAGACTTTGTCTTCAAGGTCCTTGACGATAAATCCCTCTGGCTGTTGCATGTAAATCTCTTCGGCCAGCTCGCCATTCAGGAAAGCTATTTTTATATCCATCTGATGTATCACCAACTTATGTATTGCTGCGAGAGCAATTAATATTCTGATGGTGGTCATCTAGGCTACTGGAGCATACGTGTTGACGTAGTCAATCCCCTGCTTTTGAAATTTTTTTTGGCTACTAGCTTAGCCTTGAACTTGTCAATAGTTACATCTGCTTTCATCTTTTTCTTGAAGATCCATTTGCATCGGATGGTTTTGCTCCTTTAGGAAGATCAACCAACACCCAAGTGTTATTAGAGGTGATTGAATCAATTTTATTGTCTATCGTCTCTTTCCAAAAAAATAGTGTCTCTGGTATTCATCGCCTCATCATAAGTAAGTGGATTTGTTTCCACGTGATAGGTGACAAAGTTATTTCTAAAGTCCTTCGGCCTCCCCACTCGCTTAGTTGACGGCTCAGCGAGTTTTGGTTCAACAGTTGTTTCGACAACAACTTCTTCTTGGATTACGTCCTCATTGAAAACTTCAGTTTCCTAAGCACCCTCATTATTCTCTGGAATATCCGCAAGAATAATGTTCTTGTGCCTTGTAAATTTATCTTCAAAATATTATGCGTCAGGAGATTCAATGATATGATTTGATTCAATATCAAGAAATCTCTGAGTATCGCTCTTATCGACATAACCCAAGAAGATCATCTTTGTAGTCCTTGTCCCGAGCTTCTAAATCTTCAGATCTGGAAGTTTCACATATGCCAGATACCCCCACAATCGAATGACATTTAAGTTAGGTCTGACTTTGAATCTTATTTCATGAAGAGTAACGTCCGAAGTTGTATGCGGCACTCTATTCAGAATAAAAGTGGTCGTCAATGCAGCTTCTCTCCAGTAGCATTTTGAAAGACCCACAGTCAACAACATTGAATTTATTATATCTGTCAACATTCTGTTCTTCATTTCTGCTACTCCGTTAGATTGAAGAGAGTACGAAGCAGTAGTCTCGTTGATAATTCTATATTATTTGCAGAACGATGTGAATTCATGAGACTGATACTCTTCGCCTCGATCACTTCTTATTCTCTTGATTTGTTGTCTAGTTTGCCGTTCAGCCTCGGCTCTGAACTCTTTGAACTTCTCGTCGTCTTTAGCCTTGAACAAGTAGACGAACATGTATTTTGAGAAGTCATCAACGAAGGTTATGAAATACTTCATCCTGACTTTTGTAGAAAACTGTTTGAAGTCACAGATATCTGAGTGTACCAACTCCAAAAGATCTGTACTTTGATTAACCCGGGGAAAGGGTTTCCTTATGATCTTCGTCTGAGCACATACTTTATATTTCTCTATCTTACCCCCACATTTGGAGATAAGTCCTAAACTAGACATTCTGTTTATTCACTACCAAAATACAGCCATTTGGAGACGGACCATTAGCGAAGGATAAAGTCCGTCGCTAATAGCGACGGACTACCGACTAAGTACAGACTGATTGCCGTCGAAAAGTTGACAATTTTTTTTATTTTAAGGGCGAGCAAAGGTCGCCAATCCGTCGTTAAGTCGCCCGAGATATAGCGACGGATCATGAAGCCGTCATTATGCCATCACTTAGTTGTCAAAAGTTGGCAGAAAATGTTAAAAAAATTGGCGTAAAATTTATCGACCATATAGTGACGGATATTCTGTCGGCCATCTAAGGGGAAATAGCGACAGACTAGCATCGACCATCTATCCGTCCCTATATGTCTAGCCCTAACTTAAATTTAACCGACCGGGGGGGAGAAATTTTCATTCCCCTCTAAATTTAATATATGGTTATGATCTACTCGAAGCCACTATGCACCTGCCACTAGTGTACCGTCCAATTGAGGCCTCATGTGCTACTTAAACACAAAAGTCACTGAAGGCGCATCTTGGACTTTGTGGACATAGCTAACCAACCTAACTAACAACTAGCTCAACCACTTGGAAGAAATCCTATTCTAGGTTACCCTAAACCTAGTAGATATAGTTTTATCCTGGGATCTTATTCAGTCCATATAGATTGAGATCTAAGGTTTATCCAACCAACGAGTGATATCCAAATAGGAAACCCATCCATCCAGACAAACCACCATAGTTGGCCTATAAAACCGAACTGTTTGAAATAGGTCCCCATATCTATTTTATAGTCTCCACCTTTTAGAAGGTGAAGTCATTCGTAACCTTATTCCATCTACCCGGAAGTCGTGACACAATCTTGTGTTGTATTATATCCCTTGCTCGTGTGTTTAAATAACCACGGGGAAGATCACAGTCTGATTTTTCAAATTTCGTTCTATTTTGGAACCTTGTTTTAGATTAACTCCGAGAACGGAATTTTTATATTGCACGGATTACGAGCCCCTCTAAGAAACGAAGGGTGCTTCGATTTAGCTAGTGACTGGACTAGAGTAGTCCAATCTAACGAATAAGACTATATGTTCGAAAACTTTCTTTCTATCTGCAGTATTGGATACACTCTACCGTCCTTGAAAATTTTATATTTGCTCTTGGTTATTCTTCCTTATCTTCTATCGCTTTCTATTGTAGAGAGACGAAGGTCGTACTTATTAGCATTCACCAAAATTTATTAGCTACTTGTGTAAATTGGTTGCTTGTTAAACTTTGAGTTGCTTGATAAATAGGAGATGATTACAGATACCATATGCCTAGATATTTATTGGTAGGATTGTTAGCAAATAGTTAGAAGAATTTTAAGACTTTAGATTTGGTGGAGTAGTGTGACCAAAGGTGGGTAGAAATGCTCCAGTATTCGGAATTACGAAATGGCTAGGAAGGGGTATAAATATTTTGAGGTATTAATTAAGGGGATTAAGGTATTGGTAGACTTTGATTTTTTAAAGAATAGCGGAAAATTAGAATTTCGAGGACGAAATTATTTTAAGGTGGGTAGATTTGTAGCTCCCCTTCCCGAAAATTTAAAAATATTTTTATTTTATTTAAATGGTAATTTTTTAGATTTTATAAATAATTAATTATTGGCTTATCGAATTTCGTTACTATTATTATTATTATTTTATGGAGATTATATAATATTAATATTATTATTGTGGTTATTTAATATAAATTATTTATCATTATTAGTTATCATTCATTTTATTCTTTAGCAAAAGATGTATATATATATATATATATATATATATATATATATATATATATATATATATATTTTATATATATATATATATATATATATATATATATATATATATATATATATATATATATATATATATATATATATATGGGTTCCATTGAATATTTTATTTTAGATATATAAATTCCTTATATGTCATGTTTCTCAGCTTATATATTTTCTTGTATCTGGAACACTTCCTTTCCTGTCTCATCTGATTTTCTCCCTTGCAAACTTTATCTCTCAGCATTTATTAAATATCAATCCATCCATTTACGCTTGCAGTGCGAATATGCAATCCTTATTTGTGAAGGTTTATATATGGGTCTTGTATGTAATATGTGCTTCTTAGGCTATAAATCGGATCTCTCTCTATCCCTTTAGGATTCGAAGTATATCCAGGGCTTGTATATATAAGGGAAGCAACCGATCTCTTGTTCAACAAAACCCTACATCTCGTTCCGCCGATGTCGAGCATCGCCATTGTTCCTCCCTGCACCATAGTATTCACCCCCGCCAACACCATCAGTACTCAACCATGAAAACCGCCCACCGACTTCCGCAAGGACGTCGCCATCACCCCACCACCATACCAGCAACCTTGCCGGTGAAACACACCCCCGACTCCACCACCCTCGGCCACAACCAATATGGTGCACCATAACACAGCCAATACCTAAAATAATTACCGTGTCCGGACCCGTGTGTCCGTGTCCAAATCCCTCTTATTCCACCAATACAAAACAATTACCGTGTCCGTGTCGACAGGCCAACACGGACGTCCCAGCAATCCCAATCGCTCACCTTGTCCAGCGCCGGCGTGCCATCCTCCGCTGCAGCCTTGAGCAGTCCTGACGACATGCCGTCCGCCTCAGCTACCGCGGGATCTTCCCCACGTGTCCCTCGGGCCTGAAAGCCAGCTGCAGGTGCGGGTTCCTCCTCCACCCGCCGAGTGCTGCAAGGAGCGTCGTCGTGCCATCTCCTCTGTCTTGGCTTCCGACGTCGTGACTGAGGCAACTTCATTGACCAGACCCTCCTCCACAGCGGCTGCCGTGCTGCCGACCGGACCGGAGTCGACGGTCTCCATGACGGCGCCATCCGCCGCCAGGACCGCCATGGGCCCTAATCCCACGAAACCACAACTCCAGCCAGAGCCGCCGATGTGCGACACCCCGTCATGCCCGCCGGCGATGGTCAGATCCGCCGCGGAGGCCATGCTCCTCGATCTGGTCGAGAACCGCCTCCTTGATCGCATCTCTGCCCCTTTTCCGTGCCTGCGAGCCTCCGCCGCTCCCAGCAGGCGGCGAGCTCCTCGCCCACCCTCTAGGGCTCGCCACCTCCCGTGCGCTGGCCACCTCCCCGCGCTAGGCTCCGCCGTCAGAGCCGGCCCCCGCTGTAAGCCCTCTTTTCCCCCGTTCTCGACCTCCCCGTGCCAGGCTCCCATAATTTTTGCTTTCCTTTTTGTTCTCTCTCTCTGAGAGAGAACCGTGAACATGTATTAATGGATACTGGGCCGGGTTGCGGGCCTTTAGCATAGGGCCAAGCCCTGGGCTTTATTTTATTGTTATTTTAGTGTGTTCTGGGCTTGGGCCAGAGGCCTGTAGGCTGGAAAAGAATAAATATCGTATACTATTTAGTAAAATAATATGTATGTATAGGTATATTAGGTTATTAGCATTAAACTATTATTTTTACTACTGGTGTTAATACCATTAAGTAATATATATATATGATAATTGGTTTTCTAAAAATTATATTTTTTAAATATTATAAAGCATTTTGGGTATTAGGCTATCTAGTTAAACTACGTTTCGTTAATAGTATTTTGTTATTAATGAATTATTATTATCACCCTTAGTTTTGCTAGTATTAATATTGTTATTCATTAGTAAATTATTATTGTAGTAGTTACTATATTTCTTAATATGAGTTACCATATACATTATTTTCTTGGTTTTCAAATAGTTACCTAAAATATTTTTATTAGTTAAATATAGTTTCCTAGTATAAAGGTATTTTCTAGAAATAACTATATATAATTATATTCCCTTCGAGTCTACCTTAACCATGACTAGTCATATGTCCCTATTTTGCGTGATTTTGACTACTTTATGTCGGCCCTAGGCTAACAAGCCATTCTGGACTCAACGAGCGATTTTGTGTACGGTCCGCCGGAATCTAACTCTGGACATACGGTTGGGTTCGTATCGGAAAACTGGATCCGTAGACATGTAGTGTGACGACTTTAGAGACCATTGACTCTGGCACGCTTTTCGGTGCAAAGCGGGTCCAACGACGGATATCGTTTTTGCCCGAAATTATCGTTTTGCTCCTGTGTCCAGAATTGGACTTAAGGACAGGCAATCCTAGCTAATTTGACTATTCTGAGAATGTTGGTACTGTTTATTTTAGCATCCGGAGACTTCTGCATGTGTTGACTGATTGTGGCTCATTGAGTGGTATAGTATTATCGGTTTTTCTAGCTAAGGACCTCAGGCAAGTGCACTTTCTGATTGCTTTCCGATTCATAGTAGTTTTTCCATTTCATGTCTATACATATATCTTGCTGCTTGTTGACACGCTCGTCACACGGAGTAGTCGGGAGGGGAAATATCTTAGTAAACATGTGGACTACCCAGAAATATCCCCAAAATGTCTATTCTTGAACGATAGCAGCTGCACACGACATGTGCAGTGAGCCAGATTTTACCCCCTATTCGTTTACATATTGAAACAGATATTTTATACCACCTAGATAGATAGATGTCTTTTATTAGTTTTTCCTTGTTTACTTCACTATCATGCTATGTCATCAGTTTTCCTACTAGCTTTCATATTCCATATGCTATTTTCATGTCTTGTTAATTCTATTGTGTTTTGCATTGCCGTCGGTTTGTGTACTTGTTCCATTCTGACTGGAAACCAACATTTTTCAGGTTTAGCCACGATCACTGTTAGCAATGGGAAGACTTGGGTATGCTGAGGCCAACCTAGAAATAGAAAGCATTGTAGCAGATTCATTAATAGTAAATGCTTGTATTTTCTTTAATTATAAGTCTTGTAAATGTTGTAATAAATTTAGAATTGTGAATGAGCATCAAATGTTATTTCTTGAGCATATATTTCTTGTGGGCTTGACAGCGTTCTACCGCCGACTCTGCGACATAGGGTGGCTTGGACACGTCTCGTATCCGAAAAACGGATGCGGGTCGTGACAAGTTTTTATGGTAGCCCATGCAGGTCAGTCTTCGTAAATTATTGCGAACTCGTGTTGGTACGTTAGTCGTACTATTGCGAGACTGCACCCAGGAAATGCTCATTCACAATTAGGATTAAAATGATTTAAAAGAATGACTAGGATTAGGAGTCCCTTGTTTAAATTGACCGTTGGGTAGTTAAGGTTATTAGATAGGCCATGCAATTTAGATAGCTTGCTAGATCCCTATAGGTACACTATTACTTTCGATATGATAGTGTGATCCAATGTGGATATACTATTCGCTCGGTATGTTAGACTTGCCTAGAATTAAGGCGTTAATTTTGATAAACTGTTTAATTTTCTTTTGCTCTATTAGATATAAACATCATTCCATGAGTTAGAATTGCCTGTTTAAATTCTCTTTTTGTTGTAAAGATTTAGTTTATAATTTCTGATTCTGTAATTCGTGTGCGAATCTCGAAGTAGATTGATTTAAGATTTTTCCTCAACCATAGAAATGCACATGAAATAGATACTAGAATGTTCGTATTTCTTTCGTCTTTAATTATTTTCTCTATGTTAAGTCTGTTATTTTAAATGTATTGACTGATAGGACAAATACTAATGCTCTATTTCAGTCAACTTGTTTGAATCTCTAGAAGCTCATGGATTTTACAGTTATAGTTAGAGGAATATTAGTTAACCCATAAAGTTTAGACAGTAGCGCATTGTCGTCAATTATTTGATAGTGGAGAACGTGGGTTCACTGCAGCCAGTAGCGCACTGGCGAGGCACAACCCACAGAATTGAAATCATCCCGAAGAATCATTGTCTATGGAATATTGCTAGAACTATGTTGTAGTTGACCAAGACTTTAGGGATAATAAGATTGTAGGATGACTGTATAAGCAAGAACACCAGGTAAGGCTTTGATTCTCTCAAAACCCGAACCACTTGTGCCTCATTTCCAAAAATCTCGTATACTTGTATTTTGACTCTCTTGACCGATGCTGCTATTACAGCCTAGTTTTTACAAGCTTACTCTTTTATAGAGCTTGACTCAAGACATATGTTTATTGGGGACGCCAACTAACATATTGTCTAATTAGAATCATTGTATTACGGTCTGATCAACCATGATACATTTGGTTCTCCCTTCATTAATTACCCTTTGTGGATTGGGATGTAGATGTCTCTAGGATCTCATCCGCGACTGCTTTGACAACTCCTCTTGAATTAAACATTCGTCCTTGAATCATGTAATTGTGTTCAGAGACATCTCTCTTGAACTCTTTATCGTTTTCGTCTTCACTGATTGGAAAGACGAAAGCTCGTAATTAATAGATAGATACAGAGTATTCCCATGGCTATGATAGTTGCATATGCAAGTGTAGCTACCATCGGCCAGCCCAGTGACAGGAACCTTGCCAGCATATCCTAGATTCTAAGGTGGGTAGGCCGTAAGTCTTCTAAAATTTTAGGATATACCAGGATTACCAAATGATTAGAATAACCTCCATTAGCATGACAATTAGTGCCCCATGGACTCCCACTTTTCATTTAGATCCTTTTGTGTCCCCGACCATGTCATTAATATTCGGAGCACGAGACCAGCTGTTACCTTCCAACAGATTTCACATATAAGATCCAGACGAGTCCACCTTCATCTAGGTATATCATGTCCCACTCAAACTAGTCCCCTTGTACTCTATTTTTGGGGTACGACTTTCAGGATAAAAGGATTAGCCATAACCCTTACCATAATACCGGTATACTTTCTGACTTCCATTTGAGCCTCAACTTCGACTTAATTCCTTCAACCAAATATATGGTTATGATCTACTCGAAGCCACTATGCACCTGCCACTAGTGTACCGTCCAATTGAGGCCTCATGTGCTACTTAAACATAAAAGTCACTGAAGGCGCATCTTGGACTTTGTAGACCTAGCTAACCAACCTAACTAACAACTAGCTCAACCACTTGGAAGAAATCCTATTCTAGGTTACCCTAAACCTAGTAGACATAGTTTTATCCTGGGATCTTATTCAGTCCATATAGATTGAGATCCAAGGTTTGTCCAACAAATGAGTGATATCCAAATAGGAAACCCATCCATCCAGATAAACCACCATAGTTGGCCTATAAAACCGAACTGTTTGAAATAGGTCCCCATATCTATTTTGTAGTCTCCACCTTTTAGAAGGTGAAGTCATTCGTAACCTTATTCCATCTGCCCGAAAGTTGTGACACAATCTTGTGTTGCATTATATCCCTTGCTCGTGTGTTTAAATAACCACGGGGAAGATCACAGTCTGATTTTTCAAATTTTGTTCTATTTTGGAACCTTATTTTAGATTAACTCCGAGAACGGAATTTTTGTATTGCATGGATTGCGAGCCCCTCTAAGAAACGAAGGGTGCTTCGATTTAGCTAGTGACTGGACTAGAGTAGCCCAATCTAACGAATAAGACTATATGTTCGAAAACTTTCTTTCTATCTGCAGTATTGGATACACTCTACCGCCCTTGAAAATTTTATAATTGCCCTTGGTTATTGTTCCTTATCTTCTATCCCTTTTTATTGCAGAGAGACGAAGGTCGTACTTATTAGCATTCACCAAAATTTATTAGCTACTTGTGTAAATTGGTTGCTTGTTAAACTTTGAGTTGCTTGATAAATATGAGATGATTACAGATACCATATGCCTAGATATTTATTGGTAGGATTGTTAGCAAACAGTTAGAAGAATTTTAAGACTTTAGATTTGGTGGAGTAGTGTGACCAAAGGTGGGTAGAAGTGCTCCAGTATTCGGAATTACGAAATGGCTAGGAAGGGGTATAAATATTTTGAGGTATTAATTAAGGGGATTAAGGTATTGGTAGACTTTGATTTTTTAAAGAATAGCGGCAAATTAGAATTTCGAGGACGAAATTATTTTAAGTTGGGTAGATTTGTAGCTCCCCTTCCCAAAAATTTGAAAATATTTTTATTTTATTTAAATGGTGAATTTTTTAGATTTTATAAATAATTAATTATTGGCTTATCAAATTTTGTTACTATTATTATTATTATTTTATGGAGATTATATAATATTGATATTATTATCGTGGTTATTTAATATAAATTTTTATCATTATTAGTTATCATTCATTTTATTCTTTAGCAAAAGATGTATATATATATATATATATATATATATATATTTATATATATATATATATATATATATATATATATATACATATATATATATATATATATATATATATATATATATAAATATATATATATATGGGTTCCGTTGAATATTTTATTTTAGATATATAAATTCCTTATATGTCATGTATCTCAGCTTATATATTTTCTTGTATCTGGAACACTTCCTTTACTGTCTCATCTGATTTTCTCCCTTGCAAACTTTATCTCTCAGCATTTATTAAATATCAATCCATTCATTTACGCTTGCAGTGCAAATATGCAATCCTTATTTGTGAAGGTTTATATATGGGTCTTCTATGTAATATGTGCATCTTAGGCTATAAATCGGATCTCTCTCTATCCCTTTAGGATTCGAAGTATATCCAGGGCTTGGATATATATGGGAAGCAGCCGATCTCTTGTTCAACAAAACCCTACATCTCGTTCCGCCGATGCCGAGCATAGCCATTGTTCCTCCCTGCACCACAGTATTCACCCCCGCCAACACCATCAGTACTCAACCATGAAAACCGCCCACCGACTTCCGCAAGGATGTCGCCATCACCCCACCACCAAACCAGCAGCCTTGTCGGTGAAACACACCCCCGACTCCACCACCCTCGGCCATAACCAACATGGCGTACCACAACACAGCCAATACCCAAAACAATTACCGTGCCCGGACCCGTGTGTCCGTGTCCAAATCCCTCTTATTCTACCAATACAAAACAATTACCGCGTCCGTGTCGACAGGCCAACACGGACGTCCCAACAATCCCAATCGCTGACCTTGTCCAGCACCGGCGTGCCATCCTCCGCTGCAGCCTTGAGCAGTCCCGGCGACACGCCGTCTGCCTCAGCCACCGCGGGATCTTCTCCACGTGTCCCTCGGGCCTGAAAGCCAGCTGCAGGTGCTGGTTCCTTCTCCACCCGTCGAGCGCTACAAGGAGCATCGCCGTGCCACCTTCTCTATTCTGGCTTCCGATGCCATGACCGAGGCAACTTCATTGACCAGACCCTCCTCCACAGCGGCTGCCGTGCTGCCGACCGGACCGGAGTCGACGGTCACCATGACGGCGCCATCCGCCGCCAGGACCGCCGTGGGCCCTAATCCCACTAAAACACAACTCCAGCCGGAGCCGTCGATGTGCGACACCCTGTCATGCCCGCCGGCGATGGTCAGATCCGCCGCCGACACTACCAAAATAAGTCATATCAGCGACGTATTTAGTGACTCCATACAAAAACGTCGCTATTTTTTGGGGTTTTAGCGACGTTTATGTATGACGTCGCTGTTGTCGCTGATAGCGACTAATAGCGACGTCTAGCGGCTACAATTTGTTAAATGAGAATAGGCGTCGCAAGTTCGTCGGTACACGTCGCTGAATCAACGACGTGTAGCGACGCAATTTAAGTAGCGTCGCCATTTCATAAATACCAGCGACGTTTAGCGACGTTCTAGAATTACGTCGCTAATATTTTCATATAGCAAGGGTTTCGCTTTTCGATCTTTCACAAAATTTCCCCCCAAATATTTCGTTCCCTCCGACGATTTCCCCAAAATTTCCCTCCGCGACGCGCGACGCCCCTCCGACAATTTCCCTCCTCCGGCCTCCTCCTCCGCGGCGCTTCTTCGGCGATCTCCCTCCTCCTTCTCCTCCTCCTCCTTCCTCAGGTTGCTCCGGATCAGGTAACTCTTTCCCCCCCCCCCGCTTCCCAATTTCTCCTCGACTTCTAGCTCTCTCTCTCGCTTGTAGTTCGTGTCCACGAGAGCGTGGACTCGCTGCCGGGGACACGAGACTCACAGTGGACTCGCTTCTAGTTCGTGTGACACCTATTTTTTTGGTTTGGACACGTCGTGTCCCACTGTGTGGACACGAGACTCACAGTGGACTCACTTATAGTTCGTGTGACACCTATTTTTTTGGTTTGGACACGTCGTGTCCCACTGTGTGGACACGAGACTCACAATGGACTCGCTTCTAGTTCATGTGACACCTATTTTGTTGGTTTGGACACGTCGTGTCCCACTGTGTGGACACGAGACTCACAGTGGACTCGCTTCTAGTTCGTATGACACCTATTTTGTTGGTTTGGACACGTCGTGTCCCACTGTGTGGACACGAGACTCACAGTGTGATACTGGGAGTTGTTTTTGGGCTTTTTCAGGGTTTTGAAATGATGAATAAATTGTCTAATAATTATTATCGAGCTCTATAAAATTTTAGCTATGTCACAAAGGATGGATACTAATCCTGTGAATGAGTTTTCTCCTAAGTATTCTCGACAGTTAAGAATGATTTAGCTCACTGACATTACTGAAATATGGAATGATTAGTGTAGGATATGTTGGTCAGGTTTTGGCAGAGTCAGCTATGTCACGAAGGATGGATACTAATCCTGAATACCATATTTTAAATCCTATAACGCTGCTTAGTTGAAAGTCTTATAATTAGACTTTCTGTTCAGTACCCTTTGACTGCTTAGTTGAAAGTCTTAATTAGTAGTAGATAATCTATGGTACGACATCGTGATCAGGACATAGTCCCTGCAGCCATTCGACTGGCGAGGCATAAACTATGTAGCCGTAGATAAAGTTGACTGTCCTCCTACCCCCATCCCTCGGCAATGATGATACGACAACCTATCACTACATCTTTTAGTAGTAGATAATGTCTTAGTATTATATTATGTGGGTTCATCTTGATTCTGTTACATTCTTCAGATACTAGATTCGATAAGAACATATACTACACAATATGTACAGAACATAGATGATTCAAACTAATGTATGCTAGAATGCATTTTGGGTTGTGTTCTGAGCCATTCGTCCCCACACTTGGCAATTATGCAGAACCGTTTGTGGATATACAGGAGTCATCCTGATGAATTATTATCTGTGTTAATCTTTGCAGAATTATCTTAAAATGGATATGAATTACTATCTGCGAAACCGTTTGTGGATGTACAATCGTCATCCTGATGACATGTGCGGTGTGCGGGATGAATTTATACAGGGTGTGCAACAGTTCCTGTAGTTTGCCAAGGCGTTCCCTCAGAACATGGACCGTACAAAAATTAAGTGTCCATGTATGAGATGTTGCAACTTAAAATATCATTCGGAAGTGGATGTGACATATTATTTGTATTCGAGGGCTTTCATGCCAAATTATTATCAGTGGACCGTACACGGAGAACTTGTGTCTTTAGCCTCCGAGCCGGAGCCTTATGTGGAGCCTTATGTAGATGTCAACGAGCATGCTGATTACGACCAAGGGTGGACGAACATGGTTTTCGATGCTGCGGGGCCTAGTTTCGATCCGAACAATCAATATGCAGCTGAGGAGGCACCGAATGCTAATGCTGCAAAGTTCATGGAGTTGCTGGAGAATGCAAGGACTCTTTTATATCCTGGTTGTGATGACCATTCACCGTTGGAGGTGGTTACAAGATTGTTGAGCATAAAATCAGATTTTAACATGTCTCAAGAATGCTACAACCGAATCCTGGAGTTAATTATAGATATATTGCCGGAGGGTGGCAAGTTACCTAAAGACTTCTACCGATCCAAGAGAATGGTGAGATCGCTCTGGATGGGGTATGAAAAAATTGATGCATGTCGCAACTGATGCATGTTGTACTATAAGGACGACAAGGATGAAGACGCCTGCAAATTTTGTGGTGCCGATCGCTTCAAGGCAACTAGTACAACAAGGACTTCTGGTGCACGCAAGCCAACAGATTCGATGCACTATTTGCCTTTGATGCCGCGGTTGCAGAGGTTGTTTATGGCAAAGGAGACAGCTGATAATATGAGTTGGCACAAGCGAGAACAAATAGATGGAGTACTGGATCATCCCTCCGACGTGGAAGCATGGAAGCACTTTGATCGAGTGTATCCCGATTTTGCTTCGGAGCCGCGTAATGTCAGATTGGGGCTTTCCTCCGACGGTTTTACCCCATTTGGACTTTCGGGCTCACAATATTCCTGTTGGCCAGTGATTGTTACTCCGTATAACTTGTCGCCTTGGATGTGTATGAAGACTCCTTACATGTTCCTAACTGTTATTATTCCAGGTTCGAAGAACCCGAAGAGGAACATCGATGTGTACTTACAGCCCTTGGTAGATGAGCTGAATCAGTTGTGGGAAGTAGGTGCAACCACATATGATGTTTCCAGAAAGCAGAACTTTCAGATGAGGGTCGCACTAATGTGGACCATCAATGATTTCCCGGCCTATGGAATGTTATCGGGTTGGAGCACCCATGGTCGTCTCGTATGTCCGTATTGCATGGATCGCACTAAGGCTTTCCGTTTGAAACACGGAGGAAAACCGTGCTTCTTTGATTGTCATCGACAGTTCCTGCCAAAGGATCATCCGTACCGGAGCAACAGGAATGCTTTTCGTGCTGGCGTGGTGGAGAAGTCCAGTCCACCGCCACGGTGGTCTGGGGACACGATATGGAAAGAAGTTAAAGAATTGTCAAGTGCTATTGAAGAGCCTACAGCGGGGTACAAGTGTGATGGATTTGGCCGCGCTCACAACTGGACGAAGAGGAGTATATTCTGGGACCTACCATCTGCTCAAACATAACCTGGATGTCATGCATATCGAGAAGAATGTATTTGACAATATAATAAATACTGTGATGGACGTAAAGGGGAAGACGAAAGACAATCCCAAGGCCAGGTTGGACTTAGAAGAAATATGCAGACGTCCAGAGTTGCATTTGATAAAGGAAGGCAGTGGAAAGTATAAGCAGCCCAGGGCCATTTTCTCACTGGACAAGAAGGACAAAGGTAAACTTTGTAGGTGTATCCAGGGCCTAAAATTTCCAGACGGGTACGTATCGAATTTAAGAAGATGTGTTGACCCGAAGGAGAACAAACTCCAGGGTATGAAGAGCCACGACTGTCACATTTTTATGGAGAGGTTAATCCCGATTGCATTTCGGGAATTCTTACCTCATGTCGTTTGGGATCCACTGACAGAGCTTAGCATATTCTTCAGAGATCTTTGTTCTACTAAGTTGCTCGTCGATCGGCTTGAAAAGCAGGAGAAGGACATTGCAGTAACATTGTGTAAGCTTGAGAGGGTGTTCCCTCATGGATTCTTCGACTCTATGGAGCATTTGCCAATTCATCTTTCATATAAGGCACGTGTTGGTGGGCCCGTCGGTTATCGGTGGATGTACCCGTTCGAGCGCCATCTAAACCACCTGAAGAGGAAGGTGAAAAATATGGCACGGGTCGAGGGTTCTATTTGTGAAGCCTATGTCCTTGAGGAGATTACAAACTTCTGTTCAATGTATTTCAAGCCTCATATTGCTACAAATAGAACAAGAGCTCCGAGGAACGACGATGGAGATATAGAATATAATGATGCATTATTGAAAGTCTTCAATGCTCTTGGAAAGCCTTCAGGAAAACTGAAAAAGAGATATTTGAATGATGAGGAACTAAAGGCGGCCTAATTATATATATTACTCAACTGCGAGGAGGATGAAGTGAAAAAGCTAGAGTGGTAAGTAAAAATCTTCAACATTCAAGTCATCTATTTGTTGATTCCGTTATTATAATTTAACGAGTATATCCCGATCGATATTTATTGGTTTTCAGCAAATTTAATGATGAGGTGAGGTCAAGTAGACCATACATTGCAGATAAAGAAGTAGAAGAAGAAATGAGACTTCATTTTCCGTCTTGGTTGACTGTATATGTACGTAAGAAGCTAGTTAGAATCTTCCTCCATTAACTGCACAAGAAATAACTTAACATTAAACTTAATTTCGTATCTTTTCGTGTTTAGGTCGATCGTCCGGACGTCATTCTTGAGAATGAATCTATTAGAACTCTTGCCAAGGGACCAATTTATGCCGTCAAAGTATGGCCAAGTTATTGCGTGAATGGGTTTAAGTTCAAGTCAACAAATGCTGTCATCAGAGATAGCTTCCTGGATCTTGATTCCACAAAAAACAGTTGCTTGTGTATCAAATCTACAAACTACAAATATGTCACTCCAGGCAATGATTTCTATGGCGTCTTACGTGAGATCGTGGAATTGACGTACAACTATGGCATAGAGCCTGCCAAGATCGTGTTGTTCAAAGTTGATTGGTTCGATCCCATACAAGATCAAGGATAGAAAATTGACAAACATGGTCTTGTAGATATTAACTACCGTCGTCGATACCAAGGATATGAACCATTTATCCTAGCAAGTCAAGCTCAACTCGTATATTTTACAACATATCCTAGACGGGGAACAACGAGGTACGACTGGTGGACAGTATGCAAGACTAAAGCCAGAAATACCTACGACGTCGACGAAGTGGCTTATGAGGAGGACGAGCTGCCTCTTGTACCTAATACAGTTGGTGTCGACTCAGCAGAAGTTCCCCATTCAATATCTACTTGTGTAGAAGAGGTACAAGTATCCGAAGGGAAGACGAAGGAGATGCTAGTGACGATGAGGAGGAAGAGGGAGAGGATGAGGAGGAGGAGGCAAACGAAGAAGATGAATTTTCAGAGGATGATTGAGAAACTGTGATTTTGACGTATTCATACTTCTGTAATCTTAAATTATGAACTATGATCACTTTTGAAAACTTAAATTATGAATTCCAATGTATATATGCAGATATTTCTAAACTGTCATTGTATTTATTTATATTTTCAATCATAAACTGTGATTTCGATGTATTCATATTTCTATAGTCTTAAATTATGAACTCCAATGTTATTATCAGCATGGCAGGATGACGCGGAGGCACCTCAGGACGACGCAGAGATAGGCCAGCACGATCCGTGTCCATAGGTGGGCAGAGAGCTCCGTTACAGGAGGATGGCTCTGGACCATCCTCTGACCCGAGCACTCCATTGTACCATACGGCCTCAGATCTGGGTGGCAGTGCACCTGCGACGAGCAGTTCCAGGCTTGCTGAGCATACTACTTCCCCTAGCCTTCCTAGCGCTGACAGCAGCATGGCGGGTGGGGAGCAGGTGGAGGAGGTAGTCCCTACTCCCGTCCGTCCCGTCCGGGCGGATCCATACCAGAGCGACCCTGCATGCGCACCTCAGGGCGAGACGAGGATGGAGATTTGGGCCGACGGTCCTACGAAGTAAGTTAAATCAATATTTTATGCATGGCTGTATATCTATATATATTCATTAATACGTCGGTTATCGTTGTATACAGATATCGTCCCTCATCGGTACAGAGAGCGTTGGGCCTGTTTCTAAGGTCCAACTATGGGGGTCCGTGGATCAACTACTCGGATGCCTCGGAAGAGAGGAAGGCATTCTGGTTTACCCACTTCAAGGTAACTAAAGATAGTTAATTTAGTATGATTAATATAAATTTAAGTATTTTTTAGAACTAATTATTTTAATTTGTAATTCTTGTAGAGGACTTATTTTTATCCACCACACCGCGCCGAGCAGATTGAGAGGCAGTTTCCTGCCGTCGCCGCCAAGTTGATCCGTGATGCTATTGACGATCAGAAAAAACGTCACCGCTCCGGAAAGCCGATTGCTGGTTGGATCACACCTGACCAGTGGGCCACGATGAGGGCTCGATTTGAGGAGCCCGAGTACAAAGAGCGGTCGGAGAAGGCGAAGGCGGCTAGGACGATGGCCGGAAAGTGGTGTGGTGGATCGATTCCTATGACGGAGCATTTCCGTCGTCTGGTATGTAATTTATTGTCAAATATAAGAATTTATTGATAGTAGGAGTATATAATTTTCTATTTTACTAAAGAATAAAATATAACAAACATGCAGGTGAAGAGGGGTGAGGACGCAAACATGGTGACCGTCTTCCTGGCTACCCATCGAAAGGACGGGAAGCTCATCGACGACCGAGCTACTCAGAGCTATGTAAGTACTAATTTAGATTTTGTTAATTTTTAACATAACTTGAAGAATATACAGATAACCATATACTTAATAATAATTAAATATTTTAGACGTTTATTAGGCTAATTTAGGTAAGTACTGATGTATAGAGATGCACAATAATTTCTAGGAAGAGTATGTTAGGCTACGTGATGAGCGTACGAGTGCTAGTGCATAGGCAGAGGGAGGGGTTGGTACATCGCAACCCTCTCCGTCCCAGTCGGAGGACGAGCTCTGGAAGACCGCTGTTGGTGGTCTTCAGAGCGGTACGTACTACGGTACGGGTCCTACGGTGCATTTGTTGCGACGCAGGCATCCAGGGCTCCCTCTTCCAGTGCGCATTCACAGCCGTCACAGGCCGAGTCATCCTGAGTCGAGGAGACCATTGTCTGCCAGATTGTTGAGCTGCGCGACGATATGCTGAGGAGGATTGCTGAGCAGCAAGGGCCTCAGGAGCAAGAGGACGCTGCGTCGGTCACCGCACGCTTTGACGAGCTCGAGCGCACCGTGCAACAAGTATAGGGGACACAGGAGTCCATTCACGACACCGTTACCAGGATAGCGACTTGCATGGAGCAATGCAGCGCCAGACTCCGAGTCCTAGAGGAAACACGGACGCACCCATCTCCAGCGGTTACACTGCCTCCTTCTCCAACGGTTGTATTGCCTCCTCCTTCATCGTCGTCGGTGGTTCTTACACCGGAGCAGTATGCTTACCTTCTTTCCAGGAGCGGTGATAGGAGTGGTGATGCTCCTCCTGATCAGTCGTAGTCGGCATATACATTGTTGTGTGATGGCCCATTGTTGGGTTTTTTATGTGGTTTTACATACTTTATTCTTATGTGGACACATTATGTTTGACATTGTTACAAATTTTCATAAATCTGTGTTGATTGTGGACACATTGTGTTTCAAACGTGTTCGTGATTGTGTGTATGCGTTGTTTGATACTGTGTTCGTGATACACAGTCGTTGTTGTCAAATGGTGCTGCAAATTCTACAAATGCTGCAATTACTGTAATTTTTTTTAATTTTTTTTTAAGATTAGCGACGTTCAGCGACTATCAGCGACGTACAGCGACGATATAAACGTCGCTAAGTACGTCGCTAATATTAATGATTACCGTCGCTAATCGTCACTAAACATCGCTACATGGACGTCGCTAAACGTCGCTTTATGTCGGTAATATAGTGACGTTATAAAGTCACAGAACGTCGCCATTTGGCTCTAAAGCCAGGTCAGCATCGATGCATTTCAAGTCGATCAATGTCGCTAGGTTACGTCGGTAAATTATGACGTTTTATGTCGCTGGCAATCGCTAAATTAGCGACGTGGAAACGTCGCTAAAGATCGTCGCAATAGCGACGTTTGGCGACGTTTTCTTGTTTAGCGACTAGCTTAATCGCGACTACTTGAAAACGTCGCTAAATACGTCGCTAATAGAAATTAGCGACGTATTTGCCCATTTTAGCGACGTCTTGGCGCGTCGCTGAGTTGACAGATTTTAGTAGTGCGAGGACGTGCTCCTCGATCTGGTCGAGAACTGCCTCCTTGATTGTGTCTCCGCCCCTTTCCCGTGCCAGCGAACCTCCGCCGCTCCCAGCAGGCGGCGAGCTCCTCGCCCACCCTCCAGGGCTCGCCACCTCCCGCGCCTTCACGCGCTGGCCACCTCCACGCTCCAGGCTCTGCCGCCAGAGCCACCCCCCGCTGTAAGCCCTCTTTTCCTCCGTTCTCGACCTTTCCGCGCCAGGCTCCCATAATTTTTGCTTTCCCTGTTGTTCTCTCTCTCTGAGAGAGAACAATGAACATGTATTAATGAATGCTGGGCCGGGTTGCGGGCCTTTAGCATAGGGCCAAGCCCTGGGCTTTATTTTATTGTTATTTTAGTGTGTTCTGGGCTTGGGCCAGAGGCCTGTGGGCTGGGAAAGAATAAATATCGTATACTATGTAGTAAAATAATATGTATGTATAGGTATATTAGGTTATTAGCATTAAGCTATTATTTTTACTACTGGTGTTAATACCATTAAGTATTATATATATGATAATTGGTTTTCTAAAAATTATATTTTTTAAATATTATAAAGCATTTTGGGTATTAGGCTATCTAGTTAAACTATGTTTCGTTAATAGTATTTTGTTATTAATGAATTATTATTATCACCCTTAGTTTTGCTAGTATTAATATTGTTATTCATTAGTAAATTATTATTGTAGTAGTTTCGATATTTCTTAATATGAGTTACCATATACATTATTTTCTTGGTTTTCAAATAGTTACCTAAAATATTTTTATTAGTTAAATATAGTTTCCTAGTATAAAGGTATTTTCTAGAAATAATTATATATAATTATATTCCCTTTGAGTCTACCTTAACCATGACTAGTCATATGTCCCTATTTTGCGTGATTTTGACTACTTCATGTCGGCCCTAGGCTAATAAGCCATTCTGGACTCAACGAGCGATTTTGTGCACGGTCCGCCGGAATCCAACTCTGGACATACGGTTGGGTTCGTATCGGAAAACTGGATCCGTAGACATGTAGTTTGACGACTTTAGAGACCATTGACTCTGACACACTTTTCGGTGCAAAGCGGGTCCAACGGCGGATATTGTTTTTGCCCGAAATTATCGTTTTGTCCCTGTGTCCAGAATTGGACTTAAGGACAGACAATCCTAGCTAATTTGACTATTCTGAGAACGTTGGTACTGTTTATTTCAGCATCCGGAGACTTCTGTATATGTTGACTGATTATGGCTCATTGAGTGGTATAGTATTATCGGTTTCTCCAGCTAAAGACCTCAGGCAAGTGCACTTTCTGATTGCTTTCCGATTCATAGTAGTCTTTCCATTTCATGTCTATACATATATCTTGCTGCTTGTTGACACGCTCGTTACACGGAGTAGTCGGGAGGGGAAATATCTTAGTAAACATGTGGACTACGCAGAAATATCTCCAAAATGTCTATTCTTGAACGATAGCAGCTGCACACGACACGTGCAGTGAGCCGAATTTTACCCCCTAGCCGTTCACATGTTGAAACAGATATTTCACACCACCTAGATAGATAGATGTCTTTTATTAGTTTTTCCTTGTTTACTTCGCTATCGTGCTATGTCATCAGTTTTCTTACTAGCTTTCATATTCCATATGCTATTTTCATGTCTTGTTAATTCTATTATTTTTTGTATTGTCGTGGGTTTGTGTACTTGTTCCATTCCTGACTGGAAACCAACATTTTTCAGGTTTAGCCGCGATCACTGTTAGCAATGGGAAGACTTGGGTATACTGAAGCCAACCTAGAAATAGAAAGCATTGTAGCAGATTCATTAATAGTAAATGCTTGTATTTTCTTTAATTATAAGTCTTATAAATGTTGTAATAAATTTAGAATTGTGAATGAGCATCAAATGTTATTTCTTGAGCATTTATTTCTTGCGGGCTTGACAGCGTTCTACCGCCGACTCTGCGGCATAGGCTGGCTTGGACACGTCTCGTATCCGAAAAGCGGGTGCGGGTCGTGATAGTATGAAGTGGAGGAAGGCTCTAGTATATGTTGGTCTGGGCTAGGCTTTGGTTGGCTGAGAGTAAGGAGCGAGAAGAAGGGAAGTAGGGAGGAGCAGATGGGTCCCAAAAATATTATTGATATTTACGAGAGTGATTTATGAGTTACAGGAGATTTAACTGGACAATCACTCTCGTAAACATTAATATTTAGGAGATTGTTTACTCTCTCATGACTCTCTTACAATGGTATTCTACGTTTATGAGAGTGATTGGCCAGTTACGAGAGTGATTGGAAGTAGGTTTGTACGTGATAGGTACAAATTTTATGTTTATGGTCTGGATTAAGATTCTTCTTGTGTTCTCGAATCTAAACTATTTCTAAAGTGTGTATTTATGGATAATTCAATACTCGAGACTGTATAAAATTAAATCGTCAAACGAATCTGAGTTGAATTTTGTATATACGTGCTCTTATTGATATTTAAGGGTCTTACCAGATGGCACCCAAGACCCGAGGATCTCGCTTAAGAGAGACACATATGGCTGCTGAGGAGGTAGCGGTACCTCCTATTGCTGAGGAGATAGTGGGACCTCCTGCTGCTGAGGAGATCAAAGAAGAATTTTCTCCTACTATTAAGGAGGAAGTGATTCCTAAAGTCGAGATAGCTATGAAGGAGGAGGTGGCATCAGAGGACAGTTGTACCGATAGTTTCAGTCATCCATCTCCTCTGGATATTGATCTTGCTGGCGTGGATCCTACTTATGCGCGCTGACAATATATATATATATATATATATATATATATATATATATATATATATATATATATATATATATATATATATGATATGATATGATTTTTATATTGTGTGTGTTGTATGTTGGTTTGTGTGATGTATTTGTGATGGATATTTTTTTTTGGTGTGTGATGCATATTGGTTTGTGTGATGTGTGATATGTGATGCATATTGTGATGTTCTGATGTTTCGGATGTTGTGTGAACAGGGAATGCTCTGTTTTATGGAATTTTTTTCAAAATTTTTCCAGTTAGCGACAGACTAGCGACTAAAAACGACGGCTCGCGACAATCAAGCGACGGATTATCCGTCGCTAACTAGAGAATTTTAATTTAGCGATGGACGATGACAACCAAACGACGGATAATCCATCGATTATGTTATGAAAATATAAAAGATTTTCAGAGCCTTAGCGACGGATTAGTCGTCGCCAATCCGTCGTTGGTTTGCGACTACGCGCAACGGAATAGCGACAGAGGTTGCGTATCAGAAACTCTCTGATACGCGTTCACCGACAAGTTGCCGACGGATTGACCCTGTCGGTAAGACAATGTATTACTAACTTTCTGATACTTGATTTGACGAAAATTCGTCGGCCAGTCGTCGCTAATTATACGAATATGGCTGCCAAAATTCGTCGCTCAGTCGTCACTTGGCGACAACTTGGCGACGAATTATTTTTAGCAACGAGTCATATCCCGACGGATGTATTTGACCCAAATCCGTTGGCAAACCGTCGGTAATCTGATTTACCGACGGGTTGGCGACAGATATGGCCATCGCTAAAAGGTTGAATTTTGGTAGTGGTTCTTTTAAATGAACATGTTTTAGTATATTATGCCACAACTCAAGAGTATAATCAGAATAAGCGACTGCATTAATAACATCTGACTGATTTACAAGCTGAATTTTAAACATTCCTTTGGTATAAAATACTTTCCCGAATTATGTTCCCTTTATGGACATCACCATCTGGTCAGTATTGATGTCCATTCTTAGGCCTGCATTACAGAATTGGCCTCCAAAGATCAACTTCTTTGCGATAGCAGGTACATGCTTCACACCTTGAAGCGTCAGAGACTTTTCCGAAGTCAGCTTCAACACTACCGTCCCGATCCCTTGCACTTCAGCTTGTGCCTGGTTTGCCACCATAACAACTTCAGAAGCTGGTGTATATGTGATGAGCCATTTCTTGCTTGAGCAGACATGGCAGGTGGCACCATTATCTACCTACCAGTCAGAGTCAACCCCCACCGCAGAGACCTGAGCAATCATAGCAATAACGTCAGTGATCACTGAAGCCTTACTAGGCTTATCTTGCTCTGATTTCTTGGATTTGGATTTGCATTCAGTCTTGAAGTGGCCCTTCTTGCCATATTTCAAGTAAACCAAATGGGAGTTTGGCTATTACTTGAAATAAGTCCCCTTCACTTTCAGATTATTTTTGTCCTTCTTTTTATTGTGGAAAGTCCCTGCTTTCCGTTGGATTCTTTGGTGTGGACCAAATTGGCGTTAGCCATCTGTTTGGACAGAGCGTCCACCTTCAGTTGAGCCCTCATCTGTTCCTTAACATATATTTCTTGTAGGAGATCTTCAAGACTGATATCCAATTTCTTCCTATGCATGTTTGCATAGAACTTGCTCCAACCAGCGGGGAGCTTGGAGACGATCCCTTCAACATCGAACTTGTCATTGAGGGGCATCCCCTCATCTTTCAACTTTTAATGCAGCTTCACGAATTCATTCACCTGAGACAACATCGTCTTTTCGTCTTCAAAGAGCCACTTGTGATATTTTTCAACCACAAATAACTTACTCCTGTTCTTGTCATCTTCGTACAGTTTCTCTAGAGACTCCCATATCTCTCTGGAAATAATTTTCTTAGAATATGATTTCGCCAGGAAGTCCTCTATAGCATTAAGAATTAGAAGCCTACAGAGGCTATTCTTCCTTCTCCATTTGGTCTGACTTTTAGTAGCAGCAGTAATTGCGGCTGCAGACCCATTTTCTAGAACAATCGATTCTTTCTCGGTTAGCACGTGGTCAACTTCAGCAAGTTGAACATTGAGGATAACCTTCCTCTTCCAAACTTGATAGTGCTCTCCATCAAATTTCTCTAACTTGTTAAAGTTAGGATTGATGAGTAAAGCACGAAAGTTTTTCATCTTATGAAATCAAGCTTTGAGATTTTTATTCCCGGAGCATAATTTTTTGATAAAAACCGATTTATGCAACACTTCGAAGAAGGTGCACGATAGAGATTCTGGAGGATTCTGAGAAACGAAATCTTTGAAGAAGGCACAAAAAATTTTGGTAGCAGCAGTAGGGAATGTCCACAAACAGTTTTTGATTAGATCAGAACTGTACTCGTTCAGAACGAGTTAAAAGTGGATGTGTAGAAGATGAAATGGATGTTATTGGAGAATGTCCTGTTGGGGTGAATGATCACAGACGCTTAAAGCTTGATTCGCCCCACACGAACAACTCCTAAGAACCAGCAAGTTCGACGGAGAACTTCGTAACACTCTCTCTTCTGACTCCTCGGATGGCGTGGGCTCCCTATGCTTCTCTCTTCTCTGATCTCAACTCTAGAAATATTTTATAAGAAAATTATGAACGCACTATACTGAGAGAGAGGAGAGAACCATATATAGGTGCATACAGTAACTGCCAAGTCTACGACACGTTCGAGATGTAGAACAAAATGCTCAAGAATGTTTCGTAATCGCTCAAATCGTGCATAGACACGATTGAGCCAACTGGCGCACACGCGTACTGTGCCAACTACGTAGTCCCAACTGCGCATACGCATTCAATGCGCATATGCGCACCCACTGCGCCAACTGCGCACAACGCGTGCGCGCAAACTGCTGCGCTACTGGCTCGCGCAACGAGCGCACCTTAAGCCTACTGTGCGCCTAGCGACGATGCTGACGTGCTAAGTGCAAAGTGCGTCAACAAAAATGCCACATTATGTCTCATGAGCCCATGAGCCCGAGTCCGAGTCGCTAAGCCCCTACGGGGCTTAGCTCCAAAGGAAATTAATTCAAAGAGCAAAAAGCCTTAATGCTTTAACATGGAGCCTTAGCCTAACCTCCTAGTAAAATTACCCACATGGTTCCCTCCTTAGGTCCACCACCCCATGTGCATATCTCAACAACATTCCAAGTATATATTGAGATACACTTCATGATGCTTTTCCAATGTGGGACTAAATACTAGGCCTGTATTGAGAGCAAGCTCTCTCTACATGTCAAGGAAAAGCTCCAACAAATATCATATCAAATTAATAAAAGGGGTGGCTAAATTGAGATTATGTCTTTCGTGTGTATGGTTTATGCCTTGTCATGGTCATGGTATTGGAAAAAAAATTTGTCCAATTAGCCTGCCTCCACATGGCAGGCACTCAATTCAGTCCCCCCCCCAAATTTGAAACCCAAAATTCTAGTTGTGTCAAATCAAATTAGATCTGTGATTATGAAAATATCGTATCAAATTAATAAAAGGGGGTGGCTAAAATGAGATTATGTCTTTCGTGTGTATGGTTTATGCCTTGTCTTGGTCATGGTATTGGAAAAAAAAGTCCAATTACCCTGCCTCCACATGGAAGCACTCAATTCACTCCCCCCCCCCAAAAATTTGAAACCAAAAATTCTAGTTGTGTCAGATCAAATTAGATCCATGATTATGAAAATATCGTATCAAATTAATAATAGGGGTTGCTAAAATGAGATTATGTCTTTCGTGTGTGTGGTTTATGCCTTGTCTTGGTCATGGTAGTGGAAAAAATTGTTTGCAGTTTAGGTGGCCGTCAATTAGCCTGCCTCCACATGGCATGCACTCAATTCAACCCTCCCCCCCCAAAAAAAAAGAAAAAAAAGAAAAAAGAAAATAAAACCAAAAATTCTAGTTGTGTCAAATCAAATTAGATCCATGATCATGAAAATATCATATCAAATTAATAAAAGGGGTGGCTAAAATGAGATTATGCCTTTTGTGTTTATTATGCCTTGTCTTGGTCATAGTATTGGAAAAAGAATTGTCTGCAGTTTAGGTGACCGTCAATTAGCCTGCCTCCACATGACAGTCACTCAATTGTGCCCCCTCCCTCTAGCACCTGGCCGCACTCCTAAAAATCTAGACCAGGAGGCCAATGGGAGGCCGTAACATGACGGACGGGCCAGTGATGGTCATAAAACTACGCACAAAATAGCAGTGTCCTATGGTATCTAGAGAACAAAATAAAAAACAAAGATTTGGGGTTCATGGCAGAAGTTGCTTAATTGCCAAAGAATTATGCTATTTGTCGTCCAAAAAATTTGGTTGATGCCATCTTCTATTATGTGGTATCTGACATGGCAGCTGTATAGCAGCTGACATGGTAAATTTTAACTCTAAAATTAAGTATCTAAGTTTTTTTTAATGTTAATGCTAATTTTATGTTAATGCTAATATTATTATTAATATTAACATTAATATTAATATTAGTGTTAATATTAATATTAATATCTTACACTATATAATGAGGCTTCAAAACGGCTCAAAAGTGAGCCGTCTAAGCCGTCATTATATCACGGTCCATTTTATTTTAAAAAAAATAAATTTTGTAAAATTGTTGAAAAAAGTTTAAATTTGTCAATATGGAGAATCGAACTCAACTAAACAAAAAATGCCTCACACCGTAACCACATGAGTGAGAAGAGATATTTAATTATAGTTGGATACTTTGCATCACCTGTGCCTCAATTTCCTATACTCTGGAGACCTCCTGAAGCCAATACAATGAAGATTAATACTGATGGTGCATATCTTGATGGGAAGATGTCTGCAGCTGCAGTCCTACGCAACGAACAAGGACAATTTCTGGGGGCCATTTCTAAATTCCAAGATGGAGGTTCACCTGTGGAAGCTGAAGCTATGGGGATACATCTGGCTATGGTTTTGATCGAGAGGAAGCAATTACAAAGAATCAGTTTGGAAGGAGACTGCAAAGTTCTCATTGACTCTATTAATTCCAATATGGAACCCTCCTTATGGTCAGTGAGACACACTATTTATGATGCCGGAAAACTCAAGGATTCGATAAAGGATTTATTTTTCAATTATGTACACCGAAATGCAAATCATTGTGCTCATGATCTTGCATCACATACTCTTCTACATAGCATTATGAACTCTACTTTAGTTCATGATATCATTCCTGAATGTATTTCTTCTAATATCCGTCGTGATATTGAATCTTGTAATTCTCTAACATTTCAATGAATGCATTGCTTGTGTTTCAAAAAAAAATTATAGTTGGATACTAATATTATTATCAGTTATTATACGTGTAAAGTGTAGGTCCTAAAAAATCAAGTTACATCAATTAACAAAGTCAACAACTCAAGATATTCATCATTTTGATGAGTTGCGCAGACAACAGATTGTGCAGACATCACTTTGCGCAGGTTGGTTTGCGCATGTTTCCAACTGCGCAGGCTGACGTGGCAGAAGTCATCATTGACTGAATCAAATCAGATCTTCCTGACAGCTGACAATACGAATAACGAGGAGGCTGTTCGTTTTTGACGCCGTACAGTGCTCGAGGGCGGCTGACAGGTGGCAGCGCAATCCGTGGTTGCGCAAACCATTCATGCGCAATCCGTGGTTGCGCAAACCATTTCTGCGCAGTTCACTTTGCGCATTCTACCAACATAACTGACTAATTACATGTGGCATTCATGCCATCAAATGCTCATTACGTGGCAACTGTCTATGCACGATCGTGCGCATTTCAATCAACTAATGCCATGTGTCTCAGATAGTTGGCCCACGATCCAATAACTGTCTGCGCAATCCAGTGCTGTGCAAACCAGTTGCTGTGCAAATCAGCTTGCGCAGTCCAAAATAACTGAAAGTTAGTTATTTTCAGAACTCTATAAATAGAGTTTCAAGTCTTCATTTTAAGGGGATCAAGATCAGAGATCAGAAATCAGAGAGTTCAGGAGTTCTTGCCAAAGTGCTACTGCATTCTTCCGAGACTTTTGTCTTCAACTTCAGAGGCTTTTGCCTTCAATTTCCAGAGTTGTTTTCAACTTCAAAGGCTTCGTCTTCAAAGTTCACATCGTCCAAGGGATAAAGCAATCGTCATCAAGATTGGATTCCTATAGTTGTAATTTTCCCAGAATTCTTGTAATCTTTATTACAGTTTGTATCAATAAAGTTTTATACTTTTGTTTTTGCAAACAAAATGGCGACTCTGCTAGGGTCAACTTTCTCCTCCGACGAGGAAGTAGCAACTCAATGTGACGTAGCGTCTATCGGGAAGACGCAGAAGACGCTGGTTGTGAAGGTCAACCAGACAGCCTATGAGGCGATGCTCAACTCCAAGACCACTCCCCGTACTGTAGCCACTTCTGCCAAGAGCAAAGTGCGCTCAGTTTGGGTCTCCAAGTCTGCACAATCTGGCATTTTTGCCACCAAGGATGCTGTACCAACTGTTGCGCAATCTGCTAGTCAGACTGCTGCACAAACTACTGTGCCAACTGTTGCACAGTCTGTCTCAGCAACTGCTGCGCAATCTATTGCATTCAAGGCTGCACAGTCTGCTACAACTGTTGCACAGGCTACTTCATATGCTGCCTTATCAAAACAGAAGACTCCTATGACTCTGGCACAATTGGCAGTGACTTTTCCTGCGCAAAATAGCACTCCAGTAACTAAAATGCATCCCAAGCACTCTAAGACAAGAACTCCTGATGCACTTCCTACCAAAGTTTCTAATGCACAAATGACTAGTGCACCTTCCACCCATGCGCAAACTAAGTCTGCACAATCCAAGAAAAACAGCCTTTTGGCTAAATTCCCTTCTTCTCACAATAAAAGAAGAGATTCTACTCCTCTTCCCAAACACCCTATTGCCTCTGCGCAATCCACTGAGGGTAGTCCTTTGACTATTTCTCCTTCTCTTCAAAGCAAAGGAAAAGGTCCATTGGTCTTTTCTCAAACTTCCTTGTCTCATGACTTGGAAGATAACAGAGGGAAACGCTCTTTAGCTAACCCTTCATCTCAAAACAAAGGAAAAGGCCCTTTGGTCTTTTCTCAGTCTTCTTCAGTCTTTACTGAAGAAGATCCATCTCAATGTGTCTCGGCACCAATCAAGGATTCTTCTTTCTTTTATAACAAAAGTACTTGTATTAATCAAAGAGGTATTCTGCCTACTCCGATAGCAGAATTCCAGGACCTCCCGACTCTCCAAATTTGTCGTTCCAGACAGGGAAAACTGTTAGTGTCTCAAACAGAAACTCCTGGGGGTGAATTTGCTGACCTCAGAACTTATCTTAATCGACCCACTTCGGTAAAACGAAAACAGCCAATGCCAAAAATCAAACATCATCAGAAACAAACCTCCAAAGTCAAAAATCCTGACACTTATGCCAATAAAGTGAGTACTTCCCTGTATACTCAAGGGACTAAACATTTGAAGAATCGGAATCATGTTCCAAATCTTATCAAAGAACAGATCCCTCGGAACTTTCCTCGTCCTGTTGTAGATCATCGAGAACATCTAAGACAAAAACAGGATAATGTATCAATATCTCCATCTCAACCATCTGATCATCACTGTAATCATAAAGTTATCATCCAATGCTGTTGTCAAACGACAAAACGATCTGTCTTCGACCGTTTAACTTTTGCTAAATCTGAACCAATGTCAGAAGAAGACGAAGTTTTGTATGCTTCTGTTAACATGACTTCCCGAGACACTGGGGGTAAAAGATGCTCTAAACATGGTAAATTCCGTAAGCCAAGCCAACGGTATTTGGAATTACTTCAAGAATCTTTTGAAGGAGTATTTCAACATACCCGTTCTCGAAGCCGAGATACAATCGGTCAAAGGAATCTTCCTCAAAACCCTTCAAGTCATCTTCCTATTTCCTAGTCAGGAGATGATTCGTTTTCTGATTATGATGCATACAGTGAAAGTTCTGAACAAACAGTATCTTCCACTGTGCCAAGAGAAGTGACGGCTTATGTTGTCACCGATGATCCAGATGCTTCAACCTCCGCAAATCAGGAACAGCGAATTGCTGTACTCGAAGACAAATTAAAAACCATGGCTGAGATGGTTGCTAGTATGCATTCTATCATTGTAGCACAACATGTTACACCACCAACTGCACCTATTACTAGTCCAGAGATCATAGCATCTTCAATACCTGCCAATACTGGGCTGGGGGTAGCGCCTCCCCAAATGCCTCCTGTACAAGTGCAAGTACAAACTACGCCTAGCCATTCAGGAGCTGGGTGTAGTGCTTACAACGCTGTTCCTCCTCCCACCACTACAACTCAACCTGCTCCTTCTTCTTCATCAGAAGACGCCAATGAAGCTGTCAAACTCTTACGAACCCAGTTTGAAGCATTTAAAAAGAAAGACAATCTACAAAGGTTGGGGATTAAACAGCCCTATCCGGTTGAATGGAAGGACGTCCCGTTTCCCCCAAAATACAAAATCCCTACAATCTCTCTGTTCGATGGTAGTACTTTCCCGAGTCAATTCATCAATCATTTTAAGGTAATGACTGTTCAACTTCAGCCAAATGACGCTCTTCTTACCAGAGTGTTCGTCGGTTGTTTAGCCGGCGTAGCATATGACTGGTACAGAAGTTTGCCCGATGGTTGCATCACATCCTTTTCAGGTCTCAAACAAATCTTTTTGGAACGGTTCTATGAAGGATTTAATGATATGACTATGTCAGCTCTCAACAAAATCAAACAAAAACATAATGAAACTGCTGGGAGCTTTATTGAACGGTTCCGCCGTGAAGCTTTGAAAATGCCTCCAGGGACTCCAGCTGCTGTCACTATTGATACTTGTAAGGCAAATCTTTTGCCTATTATCAGTATGTGGACGGGATCTACCCAATTCCAAGATTGGCCCTCATTCATCGTCAACGCCAAAGCCGCTGAAGTGAGTGCTGACAAGTTCAAATAATTGGGGGTACAAATGTCTAACCCTGATCGCGATGAGCATCAGAATTCAGGTGGTGGCAATCGCCAGAACAATCGCAAAGCGAAAGAGACTTTAAATGTTAACTTGAACAAAAATAAAGAATCTTTGGCTGTCAATGTGGCCCCACCTACATCTACTCCTACTCCTTCTGTACCTCCACCGAGGGAACCTCGTCCGAAGGTAGAATATTCCTTTGACGAAAATGACACGGCAAGTATCTTTGAGTGTTTACTCAAAAGCAATAAAATTCAATTCCCTGATCCAAAAAAACCTGATAAAGTCAATAAAACTAATCATCCCAAGTATTGTGTTTATCACCGATTCATTGGACATCCTACTCGAGCATGCTATGTGCTCAAAGGTAAGATTCAAGAGCTTGTCAATGCAGGTGTAGTCACTTTGCAACAAGATGAGAAGACTGTTACTGCAAATATGGTTTCAGTCCAATTTGGAGATTTTCCTCCGCAGATGATACAGCATGGTGTCATTCCAATTCCTAAAGCAACCCTCGAGATTGAGAATCTCCCGCTTCCATCCAATGAAGGTCTTATTCCCTTGTCTCTTGACAATGGTGAAATTATGTGGATCCATCCTGATCTTGCTCCAGAATTTGAGATATCTTCCAAGAAGAAAACTTGTTCTAAAGGCAAAACCAAGATTTACAACATGGTATCTTTTGATCCCATTGTTGACGAAGAGATTCTGCTACGCACCAGATCAGGGAAAGCTTATTTAAAAGATCATTCTGAAGGTCAAAAGGATCCTGCTTCTTCTTCCGAACCTACTCCGGCACAACTCGCACCTGCTGAAGAGGTCCCTTCTACATCTTCACCAGTTGTAGTATCAATTCCTCCTAAGCCAACAACGGCTGACAAAGGCAAGCAACAAGTTCGATTTGACAAACCTCTAAAGAAGTCATCTCCTACTGGGCTTGAGAAGCCTTACAACTTTGATATATTGGCTCAATTAGCCAATACACCAGCTAGGCTGTCAATCTTTGAACTCTTGCGTCTTTCCAAAGAGACACGAAAAACTCTAAGTGAAGCTCTGATGCAGGCTGAAACTTGCTTAACTCTTCTCAAGAAGCCAGAATCAGAATCAGTCTCTTGTCATCACAGTCATAGTGTCTTGGAACTGATCCCAAATATTACCTTCACTCAGGATGATATGCTAATGGAAGATAATAGACATGATCGTCCTCTTTACTATACAGGATATGTAGATTCAATGAAGGTTGATCGTATCCTGATAGATCCAGGGTCTACACTTAGTATTATGCCAAAGACAATGCTAGATGCGTTGAAGATACCGGTGCATAGTCTTTCAACCACGATTACTACTATTCTGGGATTTAACCAAGGAAAGAGTGAACCTTTGGGCAAGATCCGCCTAAAACTCCAAATAGGCAATCTTCGCACAAAGGTGACTTTTTATATCATTGACAATCATGGTTGTTCTTACAATGCTCTCCTGGGAAGGCCATTCCTCCATGAACACAATGTCGTTCCATCAACTCTTCATCAATGCTTTAAATACGTTGATGATAAAGGACAAGTTCATAAGGAAGTTGCGGACCTTTATCCTTTTAAGGGTGTTGAAGCTTATTGCAACGATGCTCGTATGTACAAGGATGAGTTTATGAAGGTGGTATTGGCTATGGATACTGAAGAAGATCAAAAAAATAGTACCTCAAGACACTCTTATCATACCTGTTAAAGGGCGAGTTTCTCATCCTCAATCTTCCAAACCACTGGTTATTCACTTACCAGTTCAAAAGAAATCAGTTGATGCTGATGAAAATCAAAGGGAGCTCACCTCTTCTGAGCCACTTGTTATCGATTTACGTCATAACAAAGACAAAAAGCAGCTCATTCCTTCTGAGCCACTTGTTGTTGATTTAAATCGCAACAAGGAAAAAAGGGAGCTCACCTCTTCTGAGCCACTTGTTATCGACCTTCGTCGTAACAAGCCTCCTCCACGTTCTTCTTCTCCCCCTCTTGTAATCAATTTGACCAAACCTGCTAAGGTTAAAGGTCCTGTTGTAAATACTGATGTACAAATCAATGAAAAAGTACCTACTTTCCAGTATATTGATGTTATTTATTATACTAAAAGTTATTTGGATATGTTAGATAGCTTCCAATCAATTACACTGGGAGTCGTACAATCTCTTCAGACAGAAGTCTCGCTTGAAGATCCAGATGATGCTTACCGTATTCACCCTTCTTTGAAGAAAGGTGAAAGTCCAGCATTTTTATATAAAAGACCGGAAACAAAGATTAACTATACGGATGATAGCAAAATTAACGATACGGGACGTCTCTAGTTCCATCGTTATAGTCAACAATCAAAAGACATCCTCCGAAAGATGGGTTACGACTTTAAGAGCAGCCTTAACTATGGTAAAGGTAGACGAACTCCCATTCGTACAACAGTTCCAAATGGAAAATCACAAATGTATTATGACAGGACCAAGAAAGGTCTCGGATATACTTCTCCTCCACTGTTATCCCCAGCGGCTTCTGAATCAGATAGTGAAGAACGTTCTAATTCTTCTGATTCCAGATCATGGGATTTCGATACCAGCATCGGTGAGGTCTATCGTATAATCGTATCTTCTAACATGGTCTTCGTTGAACTACCAGAAGGTTGTGATGAAGATGTTGAAGAAAATCCAGAAACAGATCCTTGGGCTCAACATATGGATAACCAATGGGTACTTCGTTTTGAACAACGTGAACCTCCTACTGAAGATCAACTAATTCAAATTGATGTAGGGGAAAAAGAGTCACCTCGACCAATCTTTATTAGCAAGAATCTTCCAGAAGCAGATAAGCAAGAGTTGATTCTTCTCATTAAAGAATACATAGACGTCTTTGCTTGGAGTTATGAAGACATGCCAGGTTTAGATCCCAAGATTGCTACTCACAAACTGAACATTCTTCCTAATGCTAAACCAGTCAAACAGCAACAAAGGCGATTTAAGCCTGAAATGATGGACGCAATTGATGATGAAGTCAAGAAGCTCATCGCTTGTGGCTTTATTCGAGAAGTGCAGCATCCTGATTGGGTAGCCAATGTCGTCCCAGTTCTAAAGAAAACTGGAAAAGTTCGAGTCTGCATCGACTTCCGAGATCTTAATGAAGCATGTCCGAAAGATGAATTTCCTCTTCCTATCACAGACGTCATGATTGACAATACTTGTGGGTTCGAAAGAATATCTTTTATGGATGGATTTTCCGGATATAATCAGATCAAAATGCATCCTGAAGATGAAAAGCATACATCTTTCCGCACTCCTCGAGGAGTCTATTGTTATACAGTGATGCCATTTGGTCTCAAGAACGCGGGTGCAACCTACCAACGGGCTATGAGTACCATTTTTAGAGAACATCTTCGTAAAACAGTCGAATGCTACGTTGACGATATTGCTGTTAAAAGTCGTCTAAAAGAAGATCACATCCAAGATTTGAGAACAATATTTAATCTCATGCGTCAACATCAGCTCAAGATGAATCCCACCAAGTCATTCTTGGGTGTCTCTAGTGGCAAATTTCTCGGCTTCGTCATTACCTCTAAGGGTATACACGTGGATCCCGAGAAGATCAAAGCCATCCAAGAGATGCGTCCTCCACGCAACCTAAAAGAGCTACAAGGATTCCAAGGCCGACTTGCGTACATTAGGCGATTCATTTCGAACTTGTCTGGACGCTGCAGACCATTCACTCAATTAATGAAGAAGGGTGTATCTTTTGTTTGGACTGAAGAGTGTCAACGAGCATTCGACGATATCAAATAATATCTTATGAACCCACCAGTTTTGGTGCCACCTATCTCTGGCATTCCATTCTTGATGTATGTTCGTGCTATGGACCATTCATTGGGTGCTTTACTTACCCAAAAGAACAAAGAAGGCCATGAACAAGCTATCTACTATCTTAGCCGAACTATGATTGGTGCTGAACACCGTTATAGTCCGGTCGAGAAAGAATGCCTGGCTCTCATGTTTGCTGTGCAAAAGACGAGGCATTATATCATTGGTCAAACTATTCATGTTATATCTCGAGTTAACCCTCTTCGGGTACTCATGAAGAAACCAAGTACACTTAATTCTCGGTTGGCTATATGGGCAATCCTGCTAGCTCAATATGACATGGTATATGTTCCACAAAAGTCTGTCAAAGGTCAAGCATTGGCGGACTTCTTAGCAGCTCATCCTGTGCCTGAGACATCTAAACTCTATGACAAAATTCCTGACGAGACATTAGAAGTCAACATGATCTCTGAAGAGTTTCCAACCTGGCGTTTATTCTTTGATGGTGCATCAAGAATTGGACCAAATGGTGCTATAGTGGCAGGTGTTGGAGTTGTTCTCGTTTCTCCAGACGGATTAACTATCCAAAGAGCCTACTCTTTAGATGAACCTTGCTCCAACAATGTGGCAGAGTACAATGCCTTACTTGTCGGCCTTCAGCTAGCTAAACAACTGAATGATGAATATCTGGAAGTCTATGGTGATTCTAAACTGGTTGTGAACCAGGTTAGAGGAACCTATGAAGTCCGTCATCAAGACCTGGTGCCTTATCACGAAGCAACAATCAATATAGCTACATCATTCAAAGCCTTCTTCATCGACTATGTTCGACGAGCTTGCAATACTGAAGCCGATGCTTTGGCCAATCTTGCAGCTGTCTTAGCCATCCCTATTAAAAGGCATCAGGTGGTGGTTATTTCTAACCGAGAACTGTTCTGTATTGAGAACAATCGTAATATTGAATTTAGCAATCTTGCTGAAGTCGAAGTTATTGATGACGATTGGAGAACTCCTTTTATCAATTTCGTAGTACATGACATACTCCCTGAAGATCTTAAGGAGGCTACAAGCGTTCCACGTCAATCTCTACGATTTTATTACAATCAAACCACCAAAACACTCTATCGGCGAACTTATGATGGTCTTCTTCTACGCTGTTTAGCTGGTGATGAAGCCAAACAAGTGTTGCGTGAAGCTCATGATGGCGTCTGTGGAGCACATCAACCTGGTCCTAAATTACAGGATCGTATTAGACGTATGGGTTACTATTGGCCCTCTATGGTATCAGATGCCATTGAATATGCAAGAAAATATCGTGCTTGTCAAATCCATGCAGACTTCATTCATCAACCCTCGGAATTCTTACACCCGACTGCTGCTTCCTGGCCTTTTGAAGCTTGGGGTATGGATATCATAGGTCCTATTAATCCTCCTTCTTCTAGAGGACATCGGTTCATATTGGCGATAATCGATTACTTCTCCAAGTGGGCTGAAGCGATACCTCTGGCTGAAGTCAAGACTAGCAGTGTCATCAACTTTGTTAAACACCATGTCATCTATAGATTCGGTGTACCTCGCAGAATCATTCATGACAATGGACCTCAATTCATTAGTCAGAAGTTCACTAGATTCTGCGATGATCATCGGATTAACAATGTTGCTTCGACGGCCTACAATCCTGCTGCCAATGGTTTAGCTGAAGCCTTTAACAAAACCATTATTAAGCTCCTTAAGAAATTTGTATCCACTAACAAACGGAATTGGAGCGAGAAACTTGGCGAATGTCTTTGGGCCTACCGAACTACAGTCCGTAATTCCACTGGTTTTACACCTTTCTCTTTGGTGTATGGCTGTGAAGCTGTCCTGCCTTTGGAGTTACAAATTCCTTCTTTAAGGATTGCTATTGCCAATGAGCTCACCACAGAAAATAATGACCTTCTTCGACTTCAAGAGTTAGAAGCATTGGATGAAAAGCGGTTAATGGCTCAACAGCATATTGAGTTATACCAAGCCCGCATCTCAAAGACATTTAATCATAAAGTGAAGGTCAGAGCCTTTCAGCAAGGAGAACTTGTTCTAACGGTCAGACGTCCTATGACTATGACTCATATGAGCAAAGGGAAATTCGATGCGAAATGGGAAGGTCCCTATGTTGTGAGCAAAGTCTTCTCAAACGGAGCTTATCAACTTTCAGAACTTGATGGTCGAGTTGCTATGATGCCTATCAATGGCAAATTCTTAAAGAAGTATTATGTATAAATGTAAATACTTGTAAAATATCAGACATAATCAAGTTCATAAATAAAATTCAAATTTTATTATATGATAGTACATATTAAAGGTCACTATCATCTTTTTCTACATTGGGACGAGGGCCATTGCCATCCTTCTCAAAAATATGGTCAGCAAAAGAGCCAAAAACCTCCTTGCTGGATCCCACAAGAAACTTGCAGGCGGCCATCCTCATGGCTTCATCTTCTTTAGTCTTTTCTGGTTCGAGCAGAAAGTCCAAAATGTCCCGTGGTGGCTGGGGTGCAGACGAACCTTCGTCTGCTTCTGCTTCCTTTGGCTGAACTGGATCGGCAGGGTGTTCTTCAATACCCTTCTGAACCTTCGAGACAGTCTCAACCTGCTTAGATGCTTCTCCGGAAGACATTTTTATGTTGAAGAGTAGAAGTGTTCGTTCCTGTCAGATTTCTGCTATATTTATAGACAAAAGTTCTTCAATTAATGAAGCATCACATTCATCCGACGGTTCGTCCGTTCATTAAACTCCTGACGGTTCATCCGTTCATTTATCATATTCATCCGACAGTTCGTCCATTCATTAAACACCTGACGGTTCATCCGTTCATTTATTTATTACACTCACCTGACGGTTCATCCGTTCGTTAATATCTGACGGTTCATCCGTTCATCTATTGTGACGGTTAACCCGTTCATTTATTATCATTTGACGGTTAATTCGTTCATTTCAACATCATTTGACGATTTACCCGTTCTTTTATCATTACTTGACGGTATTCCCGTTCACTCATTTTCATATACATTGACGATTCATTATCGTTCATCTTCTACATCAGCAACTTGTTGTTTTCGATTAAGTTGTCAATAAATATCTATCTATTATTTATATCTAAATAAGATATGTAATAAATAATGGAGCCACAACAAAATGTTCTTTATATCAAAAAATGAGACATTACAAAAAATGCAGCTACAGCAACAAAACCCAAATACAAAATCAAGAAGGAGGGACAATTAGATTGTCAATTTGCTGCTTCAATGTCTGCAGCTCTTCTTCGTGTGTTGACGCTACTATCTTTCTTGCCTCCTCCATCCCGCTATCTTCATCAAAAATGGGCATATCTACTGTCCTGCGGGTGATCTCTTCACCATGAGTGGTCTCATACTCATTCCTTTCTTCAATCAATGCATTAAATTGTTCAATCACCAGTTGGTGATTAACAGTTTCTTCTTCAAATTCTTGTTGGAGGCGAGTAATTTCAGCCTTCAGCTCAGCAAGTCGCCGTCCCTTACTTTCAGCTACTAGGGTAATTGATTCTATTTTAGAATTATATTCAGCTGATTTTGCTGAATGAGCTTCTAATAGATTTTGAAGAGTTAACCTTTCCATATCAGCAGCTTGAGCCAGCCGCTCAAATTCAGCTTGTACTAAAGAATCTACATCTTTCTTTTTGAGTTCTTTATACTTCTTGATGGACACTTCTAATTCATCCAGTATATGTTCAAGGAGAGTGGCCTGAGCTTCGTCTCCTTGGTCTCTTATGGCTCTTATCAAGAAAGAAGTGGGCTTCCTAACCATAATGAAGTCAGCCCCTTCTTTCTCTATCATTTTACGGACGAGAGATCCCAGCGATTCAAAGAAGCATTTAGTAAATGACTGGATAACCTGCTGATTGATGGCTAAAGTTCCAGGAGTCGCTGCTACTCCCGATAAAGACGGGGGTAACAGGTTGCTCGATTCTTTGAGGTTGGACAATAGGCTCTTTAAATAAGGGAGCCAAAGTAGAGCTGGTTGCTCCTCCTGCTTGATCTTCTACAAAAGTAAAATTATTATTTTACTAATTGATTGTTGATGAACAAAAAGATCAAATTAAGAGCAATGTTACCTTGGTTTGGTTTAACAACGAGTTCATTCCTTACTGGAATGGAATACTGTTGAACAGAAGTAGCCTCCGCTGCAACAGCCTGACTGCTGCCCGCCTCAGAACCATAAGATAAATGATGACTACTGCTAATAACCACCGTTGGTATAGGCACCATAATCAGGTCCGTTGGAGGTATTGGCAAACTCCCAAGATCTGCAAATGAAGATATTAGTTATCGGTTCATTGTAAAACAAGAAAAGATTGTTAAATCTCGTTTTATACCTTGAGGGTCGGTGGTGGGATTTTTTTTAGCACACCTTCGTCGGCTACTTCTTCAGGAGATATTTCTATTTCAACATCAACAGCCTTTTCTGCAGACGCCTCCACTTCAATATCTTTTTTAGGATTTGAAATATCATCGGCAGTATCAAGAGATCTGTGTTCTTCAGTTTGTTTTTCAGGATCTTGTAAATACTCATCAACATCTTCGGATGAAGATCCTTCCTCGTCTTCTTCTTCTTCTTCTTCTTCTTCTTCTTCTTCTTCTTCTTCTACTGCTGCATTTCTACTGCTAGTGGCAGCCTGATCTTCCTGCAAGCTATAACTGCAATCCTCCAGAGCTGCAATTATTTTACGGTCTTCGTCCTCACGAAGAATCCTGGGAGTAGGAGGAGGTTGAGTAACATCTGCGATAGGAGAATGAGGTCGTACAACACTTTGATCTTCCTCTAAAATATGTTCTCTAGGCTTTTCAATTCTTGGGGTAACATCTCCCCTCTGTTCATTCTCCTCGAGAGTTTTGCTCCTTGATTAAGAAGCGGGTGTAGGGGATGCCATTAAAAGTCCTGCAGCAGCATCTACTGAAGTCAGGAGTTGTATAGAAGAAGACTCTTCCAAGACTCTTCTGGTAACTACTCTTTTCTTTCTGTGTAGAGGCCTAACAGGACTCTCTACATTTTTTGGCTCTGTTCGCTTTTGCACGGAAGTTGGTGTACTGGCAATTTCTGGATGAGTCTCGGCCAATTGCCGGGATTGAGATCTGGTAGTCACCTTTTCAGAAGAAACATCAAGAATCAATTTCTTCTTCGCCACAGGAGCAGGAGGCTCCTCTCTTCTTCTCTTCTTCGCAGGAGATTTACCCACCTTTAGTGAAATACGAAGTGGTGCATTCACTTCTTGGGGGAATATAATATCCCTTGTAGTTTCTAGAGGTGCATCTGCCGGTTCCTGCGCCTCCTCATTTATAGGGATTGATGGAGCAATTCTCCCTCTTCTCAATCTTGTTGCAGTGGCGAAACTATCTGCGAGATGGAAATTCTCGGCAAAAGTATTCGCTGATGTGTAAAACACGGAGTATATAAAAAGCATTCGAGGACCCTGAGGAGTAGTCCTTGCTGGCATGGAGAAAGTGGCTTTTGTATCACGGGCATTGTAATAAGCCCAAGCCCTAGCTCCGTCTATCAGATAACCCTTGCCTTGGAGGCAGGTAATTGCGTTCCCTACGTGGAACTGATCATACCCAAACTGTCGAGCAAAACGGCTTGGGAGGTATGGTTCTAAGTAGCACTCTTCTTCGAATCGGTAGACCAAATGAGATGGTCGAATTGTCTTCAACCATTCAAAAGCGACACGAGTTAGAGGCTGGAGTTTCGAATCCACCATATTCGTGGACATCTGATCATACCCAGTAGGGAAAGGAGCGCAGCAGAAGTTCCAGTCTCTGTTCAGATTTAATATAAATCTACATTCAGATAAGGAAGTATATTTCCATTTTCCATCAGAATACCTTCGAAGAAAACTGCCGTCAACTGGTCCCATGCCAGGATCCATTAGAGTTGGATAGTGAAGAAGCAACCATCCAAACAAATATGTATATGGCAGTTCTAAGCGAGGGAATTCTCTCTCTCCTTTCGCTTTCAACATCAAGTCAACATATAAACGAAGACTGGCATTCAGTTTACAGGTCATTGCTGATAGTAAGTCCATTTTATAGCCAAAAACCAATTTAACAGCTGCAAACAAGACGCCACGGTGAAAACGATCCACTGCACTGGATCCGGGAACCACGAACCTTCGCAGCCAGTATGTCAAGAATCCCGCCAATTGTGCTTCCTCTGACATGGGCCTATAGCCCATTCTCAAGTAACTTTCTACATTATCTCCTCTCTTCAAAGGAGGATATTCATGGTCATCCATCACTTCTTTATCAAAATGACCACTCTGTTCCATTAATTTTCTGACCTCTGTATGGCTCAAAGGTTTGAAGAAGGTTGGGTAACATTTATCGTTCTCCTTGGTTTTCTTCTCCTCTATATGATTAAGAAACAGATATAGTAGCCACTTTGAAGAATAACAAGTATTGGCAGTGGCACTCTTGTAAAATAAAGAGCAGATCTTGTAATGGCACAATAGTTCTTCGAACACTGTCACCATCTCTGGATTCTCTTTTCTGAGCTTGTTCAACTCATCATTTGTTGGTACATACTCCTCATACGGAGCATCTGCCATGGGCAAGAACGAGATATACTTCATCTCGTGGAGTGCAAAGCCCATCTCTCCCCCTGGGGTCATGAAAGTTCCGGTCCTGTAGTTGTATCTCTCAGCTAAGGCTAAGAACATATGAGGATTGGGAGCAAATCCATATACAGTGGCATGCACTGCTTCATACAGGTTGATTTGTTGGAGTCTGTCTTGGAATTTTCCCAGAACCCAATTTGCGATATAACTCCATCGCTTGTAGTCTGGATTCACCAATCCAGTCATTCTTATATTTTGCTCAGGATATTTTCCTTCAACCTTCGCAAACTCATTTGCGAATATTGGTGTCCTAACAGGCATTAGCATGGAGGAGTTCTCTGGTGGAATGCAGCCAGGTCCTAAGCCTCTCAGTAGGACACTATATCTGTCGGAAGAACTATAAAACATGTCTTTATGATGTGGCCCCTTCTTTACGAAGATTTTTTCTGCCCGAGCATCCTGAAATAGAGTGATATTCCATTCCATCTTCCTAGGGTAGCTTGCATGAGCGTACCGTGATAAAGGAAGGCATCGAGCGATGTCGGGTATAAAAAAGGATCTATCTTGCTGGTGAACTACCCTATCTTCCATTCTTGGCCTGGGCTGAGAGGCTCTCTCAAAAGCATCACCGAATAGGAATAAGGGTTTCTTGTGAATTACAGCATCAGCTGATTCTAAAGGCTGTCCGTTCATCAAACACATCAAAGTTTCATTGTCCTGTGAAATCAATATAGCCTGACGGGAGGCCGGCAGATCATATTGAGGGTAATGGACATGAGACAGATCCTCTTTGTATTCAGACTCTGTGAGGGTTTCCACAAAATGTTCGTAATCTGGATCTTCATTGACTTCAACTGCATCAACAAACAGATGAAAATTAGTCCAAGACAAAGATTCTGTTTTTTAGAGTACGCAACCTCAGACTGCGCTGACATGATTTGCGCAACCTCAAATTGCGCTGGCATAATTTGTGCAACCTCAGATTGTGCTGACATGACTTGCGCAACATCAGTTTGCGCAATATAAAAGGTGCGCAAAGCAATGGTTTGCGCTGATATCTGCGTAACTTAATCATTTGCGCTGACTTCCTGTCAGCACAAATCAACAATTTGTGCAAGAATGCAGCCTTCATAAAAATGAAGAACTGATAGTTTATGCAACCGAAACCCTAAAAGGGTGGCGCAATATGAACTTATCTCTAAAAAGAGATGAGTTTCAAGGGAGTCGAATCACCCTAAGAAGGGGTTTTTCGATCGGTTCAACTACCTCTCAAAGCAGGATGTGCGGATTCGTGTCGGAAAGCTCGCCATGCAACCCTGTCAGAAGACTCGGCCGGAGCTTTTCCCTTCGCGGCGGCAGTAGCGGCAGCATTTGATCGTCGTGGAGCCATGACAAATCGTCGGAGAAGAAAGGAAGAAAGAGTTCAGAAATTCTCTCTCAAGTGCACGAAGACAGCAAGTAAAGAATACTTTGAAGTATGAGAAGGACTATTTATAGTTTTCAAAAAACGAAACGGCCGCCTCGGATTGTGCCTAAACTTGTGGTCTATTCGCTTTGCGCAGACAGCTCATCATATTGCGCAAAACGATTCAACAATTGAAAATTCAAAGTATTTCAAAATTTTGATTCTAATCAACGTTCGAAAACTTTGAAGGGAGTCTTGTAGGTCCTAAAAAATCAAGTTACATCAATTAACAAAGTCAACAACTCAAGATATTCATCATTTTGATGAGTTGCGCAAACAACAGATTGCGCAGACATCACTTTGCGCAGGTTGGTTTGCGCATGTTTCCAACTGCGCAGGCTGACGTGGCAGAAGTCATCATTGACTGAATCAAATCAGATCTTCCTGACAGCTGACAACACGAATAACGAGGAGGCTGTTCGTTTTTGATGCCGCACAGTGCTCGAGGGCGGCTGACAGGTGGCAGCGCAATCCGTGGTTGCGCAAACCATTCATGCGTAATCCGTGGTTGCGTAAACCATTTCTACGCAGTTCACTTTGCGCATTCTACCAACATAACTGACTAATTACATGTGGCATTCATGCCATCAAATGCTCATTACGTGGCAACTATCTATGCACGATCGTGGGCATTTCAATCAACTAATGCCATGTGTCTCAGATAGTTAGCCCACGATCCAATAACTGTCTGCGCAATCCAGTGCTGCGCAAACCAGTTGCTGCGCAAATCAGCTTGCGCAGTCCAAAATAACTGAAAGTTAGTTATTTTCAGAACTCTATAAATAGAGTTTCAAGTCTTCATTTTAAGGGGATCAAGATCAGAGATCAGAAATCAGAGAGTTCAGGAGTTCTTGCCAAAGTGCTGCTGCATTCTTCCGAGACTTTTGTCTTCAACTTCAGAGGCTTTTGCCTTCAATTTCCAGAGTTGTTTTCAACTTCAAAGGCTTCGTCTTCAAAGTTCACATCGTCCAAGGGATAAAGCAATCGTCATCAAGATTGGATTCCTATAGTTGTAATTTTCCCAGAATTCTTGTAATCTTTATTACAGTTTGTATCAATAAAGTTTTATACTTTTGTTTTTGCAAACACAAAGCACGTATATTTACTAGTTAATATTAATGTTATCAAATGACCAATGTAGATGTCGCAATAGAAAATAAATATGTACATCTTCTATATGATCATGAGGGCATTTGCTCTTTTCTAACAAGTTAATTTCTTCATATACAGAGACTGGAACCAGATCGGTTTGGTCTCTTGCCCGAGTATATGTTGGTTGAAATCCTTGGGCAAATATTATCAGATGCTCCCCATACTGCCAGCTCTCATGAAGATACATGCTTGGTGTGCTTTTTCTTTTAGGCCGTTTCTTTTAGGCCGTCGGTGTGGAAGAAGAGACAATATTTATCAAATATCCACATATCTACGTGAAATATATAAGGGTGCGTTTGGTTCAAGTTTTTGTGGCTTAAAATGGATTTTGAATTCTTTATCCATGTTTGGTATATTTAGGATTGGGAATGAGGAGGGAGAAAGCTATTCCCATTGGATTGGGAAAGCTATTCCCAAGTCCTCCCTAGGGAATATATTTGCTTTCCTAGGAATGATGCTTGGCTATTTTGTTTGGACGGTTATACCCACTTTTTATTTTTAAATTTTCAACTTCTATCCCATACATGTAAATCATCATGAAATTAATGAAAGGGTCTTAAAGAAAAACTAAATAAATTAATATTTCTACTCCTTTGTAAATCAAATATGGAGATGAAATTTTTAAAATTTTTGAACTACCTATTACCAACCTAACCAAACATGGGTATGAAAATGTTGAATTCCTTTCCCATGGGAAAGAAATTGAAAAACTATTCCTAGGAATACAAAAACTTGATCCAAACGATCCCTAAAGGTTATTTTGTTGGAGTTTTGATTTTTCCTTTAGAAAGCTTTAGTCCCACATCGGAAAAAATAAAGAGTTTGTATCTCTATATATTAGCTTTGCTATTATTGGAGAAGCACATGTGGTGTGGAGGTGCACATGGATTTGCCATGTGGGGTTATTTTTCTAATGGGAAAAAGGCTAAAATCAACAATTAAAGCATTCATGCTTTTTGCTCTTGGAAAATATATTTCCATAGGAGCTAAGCTCCGTAGGGGCTTAGCGACTCGGACTCGGACTCAAGGGCTCATGAGCCGTAATATGGCATTTTGTTGGCGCACTTTGCACTTAGCACGTCAGCATCATCGCTAGGCGCATAGTGCGCTCGTTGCGCGAGCCACTTGCGCGACTACGTTACGGGGCCCGTCAGCATCGTCGCTAGGCTCATAGTGTGCTCGTTGCGCGAGTCACTTACGCAACCATGTTACGGGGCCCGTTATGCGAGCCCAGATATGCAGCCCCAGTTACGCAGCCCAGTGCGTGCACTGTGCGCAGCATGCGAAGCGTACGCAGAGTGCACAGTGTACGTTGTGTGCGCAGGTTGCGTAAAATGGCTGTGTGCGTAAAGTGCAAATTACGCTGGTTACGCGAGTGGCACAACTTGCAGCAGAACGTGTCTTTGCATGTTCTGAGAGGTTGCTCCATGTTCAGGGTGGTTACTACCACGTCCCTAACATTGTGCTAACCGGGCAGTTATTGCAGGGGCTTATATAAGACCTCCTCCTTCTCTCTCACAGGTAAGAACAGATACACAGGTAGTAGACAAAAAGTTTACAAGTGTTTAGAATCTGTGTTAGAGAAGAGAGGTATTGTACCAGCGTTGAGTTTTGTACGAGAGTTCGTATTCATCCGAGGAGTCAGAAGAGCAAGAGTGTTCTAAATTCTCCGACGAACTTGCTGGTTCCTGGAAGCTATTCGTGTGGGGCGAATCAAGCTTTGAGCAACGGTGATCATTCACCCCAGCAAGAGTTTTTCCATCTTTCGCCTGTTACCTTCTTTGTTGGTATTATCAGGATTCTATTAGCGCACCTTCGGTGAAGTATTTGCGATGATATTATCAGAATTCTATCTGTGCACCTTCTGTGAAGTGTAACACTAGTGGAATTTCTCTTACGTACCTTCTGTGAAGTATTACGTTCTGTGCACCTTCTGTGAAGTGTAGCACTAGTGGAATTCCTCTTACGTACCTTCTGTGAAGTGTTACGTTCTGTGCTCCTTCTGTGAAGTGTAGCACTAGTTGAAATTTCTCTTACGTACCTTTTGTGAAGTGTTACGTAATAACGATTGTTTGTACAATTGTTACAAAATTTTAGTTTTCCATCGAAAAATTGTGCCCCGGCATTAAAAATCTCAAAGCTTTACTGCTACGATGGAAAACGTTAATGTTTCACTCTTCAATTTTGACTTTTGCAAGTTAGAAAAGTTTGATGGAGAATATTACCAAGTCTGGAAGAGGAAGGTATATCTCACCCTTCAACTCAAAGACGTAGATCACGTGCTTCTGGAGGAAGAACCTACTGTTCCAGATGTTGGATATGCTGTCGCAATCACCGCGGCTACTAAACTTCAAGCAAAATGGAGAAGGAAAAATAGTATTTGCTGGCTGCTTATCCTGAATGCTATGGAAGATTCCCTTGTAGAATTCTATTCTAAGAAGAATATCGCTAGAGACATATGGGAGTCTCTAGAAAAACTCTACGAAGAAGACAAGAACCACAGTAAAATATTTGTGGTTGAAAAATATCACAAGTGGTTTTTTTGAGGACGAAAAGTCTATGCTGCCACAGGTGAAAGAGTTCCTGAAACTGCGACAGAAGCTGGAAGACGAGGCGATGCCCCTCCCCGACAAGTTTGTTGTCGGAGGGATTGTCTCAAAGCTCCCCGCTGGGTGGAGCAAGTTCTATTCAAACATGCATAAGAAGAAGCTTGAGATCAGCCTTGAAGATCTCTTGCAGGAAATCTATGTTGAGGACCATATACGGGCTCAACTGAAGGTGGACACACTATCCAAGCAATTGGCTAACGCCAATCTGGTTCATACCAAGGAGCCAAGGGGAAAGCAGGCGGCTTCCCACAGCAAGAAGAAGGACCCTGACAATCTAAAAGTCAAGGGAACTTCTATCAAGAAAAAGAAGCCAAAGTCTCAAATACCTTGCTTCAAGTGTGACAAGAAGGGCCACTTTAAGAATGAGTGCAAAGCAAATACCAAGCAATCAGAGCAAGGAGAGCCTAGTAAGGTATCTATGATCACTGACATTGTTGCTATGATTGTGCAGGTTGATGCGGTAAGGACTGACTATGACTGGTGGGTTGATACTGGAGTCTCCTGCCGTGTCTGCTCCAGTAAGGAGTGGTTCACCACCTACACACCTACTTCTGAAGTGGTTATGATGGCAAACCAGGCACAAGCTGAAGTGCTCGGGATCGGGACGGTGGTGTTGAAGCTGACTTCGGGGAAGTCTCTGACGCTTCAAGGCGTGAAGCACGTACCTGCTATCGCCAAGAACCAAATCTTAGGAGGCCTACTCTGCAACGCAGGTCTCAGGATGGACGTCAATGCTGGCCAGATGGTGATGTCTATCAAGGGAAGATATTTTGGGAAAGCTTATTATACCGAAGGAATGTTCAAATTCAGCTTGTAAATCAGTCCAATGTAATTAATGTAATTAATGAAGTCACTCCTTCTGCTTATACTCTTGAGTTGTGGCATAATAGGCTAGGACATGTTTATTGTAAATGAATAAACAGAATGTCTAGTCTAGGACTTATCTCCAAATGTGGGGGTAAGGTAGAGAAATATGAAGTTTGTGCTCAAACGAAGATCACAAGGAAACCCTTTCCTCGGGTAATCGAACTACAGATCTTCTGGAGTTGGTACACTCCGATATCTGTGACTTCAGACAGTTCTCTACAAAGGCCGGGATGAAGTATTTCATAACCTTCATCGATGACTTCTCTAAGTATGCGTTCGTCTACTTGCTGAAGGCTAAAGACGAAGCATTCGAGAAGTTCAAGGAGTTTAGAGCCGAAGCTGAGCGGCAGACTGGACAACAACTCAAAAGAATAAGAAGTGATCGAGGTGGGGAGTACAGGTCTCATGAATTCGCATCATTCTGCAAAGAACATGGAATTGTCAATGAGACTACGGCTCCGTACTCTCCTCAATCAACGGAGTAGCAGAAAGAAGAAAACAGAATGTTAACAGAAATGATTAACTCAATGTTGTTGACTGCTGGCCTTCCTAAGTGCTACTGGGGTTAAGCTGCATTGACGGCCACTTTTATTCTAAATAGAGTGCCTCATGCAACTTCAGACGTTACTCCTCATGAACTCTGGTTCAAGGTCAGACCTAACTTGAATGTCATTCGAGTGTGGGGGTGTCTGGCGTATGTCAAGCTTCCAGATCTGAAGATTTAGAAGCTTGGGACAAGGACTACTAAGACGATCTTCTTGGGGTCTGTCGAGAAGAGTGATGCTCGGAGATTTCTTGATATTGAGTCAAATCATATCATTGAATCTCGCAACGCAGAATATTTTGAAGACAAATTTGCTAGGCACAAGAATATTGTTCTTGCGGATGTACCGGAGAACAATGAGGGTGCACTGCAAACTGAAGTCTTCAATGAAGATGTGGTCCAAGAAGATGTTGTTGAAACAGCTGTTAAACCCGAACAAGCTGAGCCGTCAGCTAAGCGTGTGAGGAGGCCGAAGGACTTCGGAAGTGACTTTATCACCTATCATGTGGAAGCAGATCCGCTTACATATGATGAGGCGATGAAGACCAGAGACGCAGTTTTCTGGAAGGAGGCGATTGACAATAAAGTTGATTCTATCACCTCAAATAATACTTGGGTGTTGGTTGATCTTCCTGAAGGAGCAAAATCCATCGGATGCAAATGGATCTTCAAGAAGAAGATGAAAGCAGACAGAATTATTGACAAGTTCAAGGCTAGGTTGGTAGGCAAGGGGTTTTCTCAGAAGCAGGGGATTGACTATTTTGACACATATGCTCCAGTAGCCCGGATGACCACCATCAGAATGTTGATTGCTCTTGCAGCAATACATAAGATGGTGATACATCAGATGGATATCAAAATGGCTTTCCTAAATGGCGAGCTGACCAAAGAGATTTATATGCAACAGCCAGAGGGATTTGTCGTCACGGGTCTTGAAGGCAAAGTTTGCAAGTTGGTAAAATCTTTGTACGGTCTTAAACAGGCTTCCAAGATGTGGCATGAGGAATTTGGCAAAGTTATAAGGTCAAATGGCTATATGGTCAGCAAGACGGACAAGTGTGTTACACGAAGTTTACTGATGGAAGAGGTGTGATCATTTGTCTGTACGTGGACGACATGCTTATCCTAGGTACGAATATGAGCTGTATTACGGAGACAAAGAGGTTCATCTCGAGCAAGTTCAGTATAAAAGACTTAGGGAAAGCTGATGTGATCTTAGGGATCAAGATCATCCGGACAGGCACTGGACTAGCGTTGTCACAGTCTCATTATATTGAGAAAATGATCACTCGTTATAGGTATCGGGATCTTTCAGGGATCGATACGCCGTACAGGTGTGATGTGAAGCTAAAGCCTAATTCAGGGAAAAGCGTCAGGCAGCTGGAGTATGCTAGCATAATCGGAAGTTTGTTGTATGCTACTAATGCCACAAGGCCTGACATAGCTTTCTTCGTGGGAATACCGAGTCGTTTCATGAGCAACCCTGGTGTTGAACACTGGAAGGCTGTGAAACGGTTATGAGATATCTCAAGAAGACTCAGACATATGCACTGTACTACAACGGAGATCTGCAGGTAGTGGAAGGCTTCAGTGATGCCAGTTGGTGCTCAGATTTGGAGAGCGAGAGGTCCACAGGTGGATATATTTTCACAATGAGTGGAGCTGCTATATCGTGAAAATCGATGAAGCAGACTATGCTCTCGCGGTCATCCATAAAATCTGAGTTCTTTGCACTTGATACCGCAGCCGAGGAAGCAGAATGGCTTCGGGAGCTCATGTATGATCTTCTAGTAGTTGGGGCACAAATACCGGCAATACCGATATACTGCGACAACCAGGCGACTGCAGCGGTGGCATCAAATGATCTTTTCAACGGAAAGAAGAGGACTGTGCGGTTAAAGCACAGGACAGTACACGATCTTATTAAGAGAGGTGTAATTGCAGTGATTGATGTTCGGAGTCAGGAAAATCTGGCGGATCCGTTCACCAAGGGCCTCAAGCGCCAGCTGGTCGATGACTCAGCATATAAAATGGGCTTGAATGCATTTTGATATTAGTTATTGTATTCCTACCATAAAGTTTTATGCTATTAGTTCAAAGATTTATCTACTAGGCATCTAACTTTTGGTTCAAGGGAGGACCATTAATCGAAGAATATCAGAACGGTGGGTACATGTTCTAGTCGGGCATGGAGAGGTTACGGACCTACAACCACTGTTGTCTACTGTTATTTTCTGCAGAAAATAGTTCCTGTGGGAAGGTTGGCTTAGTTGCCTTAATGAGTTCTCAGGCAGAGTGAATGCCTGGTGTGCTTTACTTGAAGCACGGTAGAGCAGCACTATAAGGAGTGAAACTCCATGCTACAGTGGGGTGACTCCACAATGAGGTTCCTATATGTGGGGTGCTGCCCAGGAATAGGATAAAGCCTCGGCTTAGCAGGCCAAGTCACAGCGACGTTGCACCACAAATAGGTAGTTAGCCTAATGTTGTATGTTAAAAATAAAGAGGGGTGTAGTCAGCACTACAAAGAGGAGAAAGTTCCTCATGTTACAGTGGCACGACACCATGATGAGGTACCGGTTAGGGATAAGTCTCGGCCTTGCAAGCCATATTGTTGCGGTGTAACACCGCAAGGGAGCCTAAGGCTTCATGCTGGGTAGTTTGGCACTACAAAGATGCGGTTGCCTCATGCTACAATAGTATGACACTACGATGAGGTTCCCGGTACGGGATAAGGCCTCGGCTTTAAGCCATGTCATAGCGGCGTAGCACCGCAAAGGAAGCGCAAAGCGCTTCATGCCATGTCTCTTTATAATGAACTCACCTATAGTGTATGGACAAAGAGATATCAGGCCGTCTCTTGAGGGTAAACTTGTAGACGCCCGAAATTATACACTGAAACCAGGCTGGCACAGGGCCTTTAATGTGTAGCCAGAAGCACATGTAACTACATTATGTGAGTGGAAAGAATTTCAGCTATGATGCAGAATTCAAGGCTTAGTCCATTATTGTATTATAGTATAATTTTTGACCCATGCGGGAAGATTCAAGTCGTCAACGACATCTCTCCTAATGCATGATGGACAGTTACTGTGGGGAACACTTATACACTATATAGAGATATGTGGGGGGTTGTTGGACTTTTGATTTTTCCTTTAGAAAGCTTTAGTCCCACATCGGAAAAAACAAAGAGTTTGTATCTCTATATATTAGCTTTGCTATTATTGGAGATGCACATGTGGGTGGAGGTGCACATGGGTTTGTTATGTGTGGTTATTTTTCTAATGGGAAAAAGGCTAAAATCAACAATTAAAGCATTCATGCTTTTTGCTCTTGGGAAATTTATTTCCATAGGAGCTAAGCCCGTAGGGGCTTAGCGACTCGGACTCGGACTCGGACTCGAACTCGAACTCGAGCTCAAGGGCTCATGAGGCATAATGTGGCGTTTTGTTGGCGCACTACCGGGCAATTGTTGCAGGGGCTTATATAAGACCTCCTCCTTCTCTCTCACAGGTAATAACAGATACACAGGTAGTAGACAGAAAGTTTACAAGTGTTTAGAATATGTGTGAGAGAAGAGAGGTATTGTACCAGCGTTGAGTTTTGCACGAGAGTTCGTGTTCATCCGAGGAGTCAGAAGAGCAAGAGTGTTCCAAGTCCGACGAATTGCTGGTTCTTGGAAGCTATTCGTGTGGGACGAATAAAGCTTTGAGCAACGGTGATCATTCACCCCAGCAGGAGTTTTTTCA
>JANAVB010041618.1:4656118-4801130 GCA_029216955.1 Iris pallida | reverse complement strand
TCCAATTTCTTCCTATGCATGTTTGCATAGAACTTGCTCCAACCAGCGGGGCTTGGAGACGATCCCTTCAACATCGAACTTGTCATTGAGGGGCATCCCCTCATCTTTCAACTTTTAATGCAGCTTCACGAATTCATTCACCTGAGACAACATCGTCTTTTCGTCTTCAAAGAGCCACTTGTGATATTTTTCAACCACAAATAACTTATCCTGTTCTTGTCATCTTCGTACAGTTTCTCTAAGACTCCCATATCTCTCTGGAAATAATTTTCTTAGAATATGATTTCGCCAGGAAGTCCTCTATAGCATTAAGAATTAGAAGCCTACAGAGGCTATTCTTCCTCTCCATTTGGTCTGACTTTTAGTAGCAGCAGTAATTGCGGCTGCAGACCCATTTTCTAGAACAATCGATTTCTTTCTCGGTTAGCACGTGGTCAACTTTCAGCAAGTTGAACATTGAGGATAACCTTCCTCTTCCAAACTTGATAGTGCTCTCCATCAAATTTCTCTAACTTGTTAAAGTTAGGATTGATGAGTAAAGCACGAAAGTTTTTCATCTTATGAAATCAAGCTTTGAGATTTTTATTCCCGGAGCATAATTTTTTGATAAAAACCGATTTATGCAACACTTCGAAGAAGGTGCACGATAGAGATTCTGGAGGATTCTGAGAAACGACAATCTTTGAAGAAGGCACAAAAAATTTTGGTAGCAGCAGTAGGGAATGTCCACAAACAGTTTTTGATTAGATCAGAACTGTACTCGTTCAGAACGAGTTAAAAGTGGATGTGTAGAAGATGAAATGGATGTTATTGGAGAATGTCCTGTTGGGGTGAATGATCACAGACGCTTAAAGCTTGATTCGCCCCACACGAACAACTCCTAAGAACCAGCAAGTTCGACGGAGAACTTCGTAACACTCTCTCTTCTGACTCCTCGGATGGCGTGGGCTCCCTATGCTTCTCTCTTCTCTGATCTCAACTCTAGAAATATTTTATAAGAAAATTATGAACGCACTATACTGAGAGAGAGGAGAGAACCATATATAGGTGCATACAGTAACTGCCAAGTCTACGACACGTTCGAGATGTAGAACAAAATGCTCAAGAATGTTCGTAATCGCTCAAATCGTGCATAACACGATTGAGCCAACTGGCGCACACGCGTACTGTGCCAACTACGTAGTCCCAACTGCATACGCATTCAATGCGCATATGCGCACTGCGCCAACTGCGCACAACGCGTGCGCGCAAACTGCTGGCTACTGGCTCGCGCAACGAGCGCACCTTAAGCCTACTGTGCGCCTAGCGACGATGCTGACGTGCTAAGTGCAAAGTGCGTCAACAAAAATGCCACATTATGTCTCATGAGCCCATGAGCCCGAGTCCGAGTCGCTAAGCCCTACGGGGCTTAGCTCCAAAGGAAATTAATTCAAAGAGCAAAAGCCTTAATGCTTTAACATGGAGCCTTAGCCTAACCTCCTAGTAAAATTACCCACATGGTTCCCTCCTTAGGTCCACCACCCCATGTGCATATCTCAACAACATTCCAAGTTATATTGAGATACACTTCATGATGCTTTCCAATGTGGGACTAAATACTAGGCCTGTATTGAGAGCAAGCTCTCTCTACATGTCAAGGAAAAGCTCCAACAAATATCATATCAAATTAATAAAAGGGGTGGCTAAATTGAGATTATGTCTTTCGTGTGTATGGTTTATGCCTTGTCATGGTCATGGTATTGGAAAAAAAATTTGTCCAATTAGCCTGCCTCCACATGGCAGGCACTCAATTCAGTCCCCCCCCCAAATTTGAAACCCAAAATTCTAGTTGTGTCAAATCAAATTAGATCTGTGATTATGAAAATATCGTATCAAATTAATAAAAGGGGGTGGCTAAAATGATTATGTCTTTCGTGTGTATGGTTTATGCCTTGTCTTGGTCATGGTATTGGAAAAAAAAGTCCAATTACCCTGCCTCCACATGGAAGCACTCAATTCACTCCCCCCCCCAAAATTTGAAACCAAAAATTCTAGTTGTGTCAGATCAAATTAGATCCATGATTATGAAATATCGTATCAAATTAATAATGGGGTTGCTAAAATGAGATTATGTCTTTCGTGTGTGTGGTTTATGCCTTGTCTTGGTCATGGTAGTGGAAAAAATTGTTTGCAGTTTAGGTGGCCGTCAATTAGCCTGCCTCCACATGGCATGCACTCAATTCAACCCTCCCCCCCAAAAAAAAGAAAAAAAAGAAAAAAAAAATAAAACCAAAAATTCTAGTTGTGTCAAATCAAATTAGATCCATGATCATGAAAATATCATATCAAATTAATAAAAGGGGTGGCTAAAATGAGATTATGCCTTTTGTGTTTATTATGCCTTGTCTTGGTCATAGTATTGGAAAAAGAATTGTCTGCAGTTTAGGTGACCGTCAATTAGCCTGCCTCCACATGACAGTCACTCAATTGTGCCCCCTCCCTCTAGCACCTGGCCCACTCCTAAAAAATCTAGACCAGGAGGCCAATGGGAGGTCGCAACATGACGACGGGCCAGTGATGGTCATAAAAACTACGCACAAAATAGCAGTGTCCTATGGTATCTAGAGAACAAAATAAAAAACAAAGATTTGGGGTTCATGGCAGAAGTTGCTTAATTGCCAAAGAATTATGCTATTTGTCGTCCAAAAAATTTGGTTGATGCCATCTTCTATTATGTGGTATCTGACATGGCAGCTGTATAGCAGTGACATGGTAAATTTTAACTCTAAAATTAAGTATCTAAGTTTTTTTTAATGTTAATGCTAATTTTATGTTAATGCTAATATATTATTAATTTAAACATTAATATTAATATTAGTGTTAATATTAATATTAATATCTTACACTATATAATGAGGCTTCAAAACGGCTCAAAAGTGAGCCGTCTAAGCCGTCATTATATCACGGTCCATTTTATTTTAAAAAAAATAAATTTTGTAAAATTGTTGAAAAAAGTTTAAATTTGTCAATATGGAGAATCGAACTCAACTAAACAAAAAATGCCTCACACCGTAACCACATGAGTGAGAAGAGATATTTAATTATAGTTGGATACTTTGCATCACCTGTGCCTCAATTTCCTATACTCTGGAGACCTCCTGAAGCCAATACAATGAAGATTAATACTGATGGTGCATATCTTGATGGGAAGATGTCTGCAGCTGCAGTCCTACGCAACGAACAAGGACAATTTTGGGGGCCATTTCTAAATTCCAAGATGGAGGTTCACCTGTGGAAGCTGAAGCTATGGGGATACATCTGGCTATGGTTTGATCGAGAGGAAGCAATTACAAAGAATCAGTTTGGAAGGAGACTGCAAAGTTCTCATTGACTCTATTAATTCCAATATGGAACCCTCCTTATGGTCAGTGAGACACACTATTTATGATGCCGGAAAACTCAAGGATTCGATAAAGGATTATTTTTCAATTATGTACACCGAAATGCAAATCATTGTGCTCATGATCTTGCATCACTACTCTTTCTAATAGCATTATGAACTCTACTTTAGTTCATGATATCATTCCTGAATGTATTTCTTCTAATATCCGTCGTGATATTGAATCTTGTAATTCTCTAACATTTCAATGAATGCATTGCTTGTGTTTCAAAAAAAAAATTATAGTTGGATACTAATTATTATCAGTTATTATACGTGTAAAGTGTAGGTCCTAAAAAAATCAAGTTACATCAATTAACAAAGTCAACAACTCAAGATATTCATCTTTGATGAGTTGCGCAGACAACAGATTGTGCAGACATCACTTTGCGCAGGTTGGTTTGCGCATGTTTCCAACTGCGCAGGCTGACGTGGCAGAAGTCATCATTGACTGAATCAAATCAGATCTTCCTGACAGCTGACAACACGAATAACGAGGAGGCTGTTTTTTGACGCCGTACAGTGCTCGAGGGCGGCTGACAGGTGGCAGCGCAATCCGTGGTTGCGCAAACCATTCATGCGCAATCCGTGGTTGCGCAAACCATTTCTGCGCAGTTCACTTTGCGCATTCTACCAACATAACTGACTAATTACATGTGGCATTCATGCCATCAAATGCTCATTACGTGGCAACTGTCTATGCACGATCGTGCATTTCAATCAACTAATGCCATGTGTCTCAGATAGTTGGCCCACGATCCAATAACTGTCTGCGCAATCCAGTGCTGTGCAAACCAGTTGCTGTAAATCAGCTTGCGCAGTCCAAAATAACTGAAAGTTAGTTATTTTCAGAACTCTATAAATAGAGTTTCAAGTCTTCATTTTAAGGGGATCAAGATCAGAGATCAGAAATCAGAGAGTTCAGGAGTTCTTGCCAAAGTGCTACTGCATTCTTCGAGACTTTGTCTTCAACTTCAGAGGCTTTTGCCTTCAATTTCCAGAGTTGTTTTCAACTTCAAAGGCTTCGTCTTCAAAGTTCACATCGTCCAAGGGATAAAGCAATCGTCATCAAGATTGGATTCCTATAGTTGTAATTTTCCCAGAATTCTTGTAATCTTTATTACAGTTTGTATCAATAAAGTTTTATACTTTTGTTTTTGCAAACAAAATGGCGACTCTGGGGTCAACTTTCTCCTCCGACGAGGAAGTAGCAACTCAATGTGACGTAGCGTCTATCGGGAAGACGCAGAAGACGCTGGTTGTGAAGGTCAACCAGACAGCCTATGAGGCGATGCTCAACTCCAAGACCACTCCCCGTACTGTAGCCACTTCTGCCAAGAGCAAAGTGCGCTCAGTTTGGGTCTCCAAGTCTGCACAATCTGGCATTTTGCCACCAAGGATGCTGTACCAACTGTTGCGCAATCTGCTAGTCAGACTGCTGCACAAACTACTGTGCCAATGTTGTACAGTCTGTCTCAGCAACTGCTGCGCAATCTATTGCAGTCAAGGTGCGCAGTCTGCTACAACTGTTGCACAGGCTACTTCATATGCCCTTATCAAAACAGAAGACTCCTATGACTCTGGCACAATTGGCAGTGACTTTCCTGCGCAAAATAGCACTCCAGTAACTAAAATGCATCCCAAGCACTCTAAGACAAGAACTCCTGATGCACTTCCTACCAAAGTTTCTAATGCACAAATGACTAGTGCACCTTCCACCCATGCGCAAACTAAGTCTGCACAATCCAAGAAAAAAGCCTTTTGGCTAAATTCCTTCTTCTCACAATAAAGAAGAGATTCTACTCCTCTTCCCAAACACCCTATTGCCTCTGCGCAATCCACTGAGGGTAGTCCTTTGACTATTTCTCCTTCTCTTCAAAGCAAAGGAAAAGGTCCATTGGTCTTTTCTCAAATCCTTGTCTCATGACTTGGAAGATAACAGAGGGAAACGCTCTTTAGCTAACCCTTCATCTCAAAACAAAGGAAAAGGCCCTTTGGTCTTTTCTCAGTCTTCTTCAGTCTTTACTGAAGAAGATCCATCTCAATGTGTCTCGGCACCAATCAAGGATTCTTCTTCTTTTATAACAAAAGTACTTGTATTAATCAAAGAGGTATTCTGCCTACTCCGATAGCAGAATTCCAGGACCTCCCGACTCTCCAAATTTGTCGTTCCAGACAGGGAAAACTGTTAGGTCTCAAACAGAAACTCCTGGGGGTGAATTTGCTGACCTCAGAACTTATCTTAATCGACCCACTTCGGTTAAAACGAAAACAGCCAATGCCAAAAATCAAACATCATCAGAAACAAACCTCCAAAGTCAAAAATCTGACACTTATGCCAATAAAGTGAGTACTTCCCTGTATACTCAAGGGACTAAACATTTGAAGAATCGGAATCATGTTCCAAATCTTATCAAAGAACAGATCCTCGGAATTTCCTCGTCCTGTTGTAGATCATCGAGAACATCTAAGACAAAAACAGGATAAGTATCAATATCTCCATCTCAACCATCTGATCATCACTGTAATCATAAAGTTATCATCCAATGCTGTTGTCAAACGACAAAACGATCTGTCTTCGACCGTTTAACTTTTGCTAAATCTGAACCAATGTCAGAAGAAGACGAAGTTTTGTATGCTTCTGTTAACATGACTTCCGAGACACTGGGGGTAAAAGATGCTCTAAATAGGTAAATTCGTAAGCCAAGCCAACGGTATTTGGAATTACTTCAAGAATCTTTGAAGGAGTATTTCAACATACCCGTTCTCGAAGCCGAGATACAATCGGTCAAAGGAATCTTCCTCAAAACCCTTCAAGTCATCTTCCTTTCCTAGTCAGGAGATGATTCGTTTTCTGATTATGATGCATACAGTGAAAGTTCTGAACAAACAGTATCTTCCACTGTGCCAGAGAAGTGACGGCTTATGTTGTCACCGATGATCCAGATGCTTCAACCTCCGCAAATCAGGAACAGCGAATTGCTGTACTCGAAGACAAATTAAAAACCATGGCTGAGATGGTTGCTAGTATGCATTCATCATTGTAGCACAACATGTTACACCACCAACTGCACCTATTACTAGTCCAGAGATCATAGCATCTTCAATACCTGCCAATACTGGGCTGGGGTAGCGCCTCCCCAAATGCCTCCTGTACAAGTGCAAGTACAAACTACGCCTAGCCATTCAGGAGCTGGGGTAGTGCTTACAACGCTGTTCCTCTCCCACCACTACAACTCAACCTGCTCCTTCTCTTCATCAGAAGACGCCAATGAAGCTGTCAAACTCTTACGAACCCAGTTTGAAGCATTTAAAAAGAAAGACAATCTACAAAGGTTGGGGATTAAACAGCCCTATCCGGTTGAATGGAAGGACGTCCCGTTTCCCCAAAATACAAAATCCCTACAATCTCTCTGTTCGATGGTAGTACTTTCCCGAGTCAATTCATCAATCATTTTAAGGTAATGACTGTTCAACTTCAGCCAAATGACGCTCTTCTTACCAGAGTGTTCGTCGGTTGTTTAGCCGGCGTAGCATATGACTGGTACAGAAGTTTGCCCGATGGTTGCATCACATCCTTTTCAGGTCTCAAACAAATCTTTTGGAACGGTTTATGAAGGATTTAATAATATGACTATGTCAGCTCTCAACAAAATCAAACAAAAATATAATGAAACTGCTGGAGCTTTATTGAACGGTTCCGCCGTGAAGCTTTGAAAATGCCTCCAGGGACTCCAGCTGCTGTCACTATTGATACTTGTAAGGCAAATCTTTTGCCTATTATCAGTATGTGGACGGGATCTACCCAATTCCAAGATTGGCCCTCATTCATCGTCAACGCCAAAGCCGTGAAGTGAGTGCTGACAAGTTCAAATAATTGGGGGTACAAATGTCTAACCCTGATCGCGATGAGCATCAGAATTCAGGTGGTGGCAATCGCCAGAACAATCGCAAAGCGAAAGAGACTTTAAATTAACTTGAACAAAAATAAAGAATCTTTGGCTGTCAATGTGGCCCCACCTACATCTACTCCTACTCCTTCTGTACCTCCACCGAGGGAACCTCGTCCGAAGGTAGAATATTCTTTGACGAAAATGACACGGCAAGTATCTTTGAGTGTTTACTAAAAGCAATAAAATTCAATTCCCTGATCCAAAAAACCTGATGAAGTCAATAAAACTGATCATCCCAAGTATTGTGTTTATCACCGATTCATTGGACATCCTACTCGAGCATGCTATGTGCTCAAAGGTAAGATTCAAGAGCTTGTCAATGCAGGTGTAGTCACTTTGCAACAAGATGAGAAGACTGTTACTGCAAATATGGTTTCAGTCCAATTTGGAGATTTTCCTCCGCAGATGATACATCATGGTGTCATTCCAATTCCTAAAGCAACCCTCGAGATTGAGAATCTCTCGCTTCCATCCAATGAAGGTCTTATTCCCTTGTCTCTTGACAATGGTGAAATTATGTGGATCCATCCTGATCTTGCTCCAGAATTTGAGATATCTTCCAAGAAGAAAACTTGTTCTAAAGGCAAAACCAAGATTTGCAACATGGTATCTTTTGATCCCATTGTGACGAAGAGATTCTGCTACGCACCAGATCAGGGAAAGCTTATTTAAAAGATCATTCTGAAGGTCAAAAGGATCCTGCTTCTTCTTCCGAACCTACTCCGGCACAACTCGCACCTGCTGAAGAGGTCCCTTCTACATCTTCACCAGTTGTAGTATCAATTCCTCCTAAGCCAACAACGGCTGACAAAGGCAAGCAACAAGTTCGATTTGACAAACCTCTAAAGAAGTCATCTCCTACTGGGCTTGAGAAGCCTTACAACTTTGATATATTGGCTCAATTAGCCAATACACCAGCTAGGCTGTCAATCTTTGAACTCTTGCGTCTTTCCAAAGAGACACGAAAAACTCTAAGTGAAGCTCTGATGCAGGCTGAAACTTGCTTAACTCTTCTCAAGAAGCCAGAATCAGAATCAGTCTCTTGTCATCACAGTCATAGTGTCTTGGAACTGATCCCAAATATTACCTTCACTCAGGATGATATGCTAATGGAAGATAATAGACATGATCGTCCTCTTTACTATACAGGATATGTAGATTCAATGAAGGTTGATCGTATCCTGATAGATCCAGGGTCTACACTTAGTATTATGCCAAAGACAATGCTAGATGCGTTGAAGATACCGGTGCATAGTCTTTCAACCACGATTACTACTATTCTGGGATTTAACCAAGGAAAGAGTGAACCTTTGGGCAAGATCCGCCTAAAACTCCAAATAGGCAATCTTCGCACAAAGGTGACTTTTTATATCATTGACAATCATGGTTGTTCTTACAATGCTCTCCTGGGAAGGCCATTCCTCCATGAACACAATGTCGTTCCATCAACTCTTCATCAATGCTTTAAATACGTTGATGATAAAGGACAAGTTCATAAGGAAGTTGCGGACCTTTATCCTTTTAAGGGTGTTGAAGCTTATTGCAACGATGCTCGTATGTACAAGGATGAGTTTATGAAGGTGGTATTGGCTATGGATACTGAAGAAGATCAAAAAAATAGTACCTCAAGACACTCTTATCATACCTGTTAAAGGGCGAGTTTCTCATCCTCAATCTTCCAAACCACTGGTTATTCACTTACCAGTTCAAAAGAAATCAGTTGATGCTGATGAAAATCAAAGGGAGCTCACCTCTTCTGAGCCACTTGTTATCGATTTACGTCATAACAAAGACAAAAAGCAGCTCATTCCTTCTGAGCCACTTGTTGTTGATTTAAATCGCAACAAGGAAAAAAGGGAGCTCACCTCTTCTGAGCCACTTGTTATCGACCTTCGTCGTAACAAGCCTCCTCCACGTTCTTCTTCTCCCCCTCTTGTAATCAATTTGACCAAACCTGCTAAGGTTAAAGGTCCTGTTGTAAATACTGATGTACAAATCAATGAAAAAGTACCTACTTTCCAGTATATTGATGTTATTTATTATACTAAAAGTTATTTGGATATGTTAGATAGCTTCCAATCAATTACACTGGGAGTCGTACAATCTCTTCAGACAGAAGTCTCGCTTGAAGATCCAGATGATGCTTACCGTATTCACCCTTCTTTGAAGAAAGGTGAAAGTCCAGCATTTTTATATAAAAGACCGGAAACAAAGATTAACTATACGGATGATAGCAAAATTAACGATACGGGACGTCTCTAGTTCCATCGTTATAGTCAACAATCAAAAGACATCCTCCGAAAGATGGGTTACGACTTTAAGAGCAGCCTTAACTATGGTAAAGGTAGACGAACTCCCATTCGTACAACAGTTCCAAATGGAAAATCACAAATGTATTATGACAGGACCAAGAAAGGTCTCGGATATACTTCTCCTCCACTGTTATCCCCAGCGGCTTCTGAATCAGATAGTGAAGAACGTTCTAATTCTTCTGATTCCAGATCATGGGATTTCGATACCAGCATCGGTGAGGTCTATCGTATAATCGTATCTTCTAACATGGTCTCGTTGAACTACCAGAAGGTTGTGATGAAGATGTTGAAGAAAATCCGAGAAACAGATCCTTGGACTCAACATATGGATAACCAATGGGTACTTCGTTTTGAACAACGTGAACCTCCTACTGAAGATCAACTAATTCAAATTGATGTAGGGGAAAAAGAGTCACCTCGACCAATCTTTATTAGCAAGAATCTTCCAGAAGCAGATAAGCAAGAGTTGATTCTTCTCATTAAAGAATACATAGACGTCTTTGCTTGGAGTTATGAAGACATTGCCAGGTTTAGATCCCAAGATTGCTACTCACAAACTGAACATTCTTCCTAATGCTAAACCAGTCAAACAGCAACAAAGGCGATTTAAGCCTGAAATGATGGACGCAATTGATGATGAAGTCAAGAAGCTCATCGCTTGTGGCTTTATTCGAGAAGTGCAGCATCCTGATTGGGTAGCCAATGTCGTCCCAGTTCTAAAGAAAACTGGAAAAGTTCGAGTCTGCATCGACTTCCGAGATCTTAATGAAGCATGTCCGAAAGATGAATTTCCTCTTCCTATCACAGACGTCATGATTGACAATACTTGTGGGTTCGAAAGAATATCTTTTATGGATGGATTTTCCGGATATAATCAGATCAAAATGCATCCTGAAGATGAAAAGCATACATCTTTCCGCACTCCTCGAGGAGTCTATTGTTATACAGTGATGCCATTTGGTCTCAAGAACGCGGGTGCAACCTACCAACGGGCTATGAGTACCATTTTTAGAGAACATCTTCGTAAAACAGTCGAATGCTACGTTGACGATATTGCTGTTAAAAGTCGTCTAAAAGAAGATCACATCCAAGATTTGAGAACAATATTTAATCTCATGCGTCAACATCAGCTCAAGATGAATCCCACCAAGTCATTCTTGGGTGTCTCTAGTGGCAAATTTCTCGGCTTCGTCATTACCTCTAAGGGTATACACGTGGATCCCGAGAAGATCAAAGCCATCCAAGAGATGCGTCCTCCACGCAACCTAAAAGAGCTACAAGGATTCCAAGGCCGACTTGCGTACATTAGGCGATTCATTTCGAACTTGTCTGGACGCTGCAGACCATTCACTCAATTAATGAAGAAGGGTGTATCTTTTGTTTGGACTGAAGAGTGTCAACGAGCATTCGACGATATCAAATAATATCTTATGAACCCACCAGTTTTGGTGCCACCTATCTCTGGCATTCCATTCTTGATGTATGTTCGTGCTATGGACCATTCATTGGGTGCTTTACTTACCCAAAAGAACAAAGAAGGCCATGAACAAGCTATCTACTATCTTAGCCGAACTATGATTGGTGCTGAACACCGTTATAGTCCGGTCGAGAAAGAATGCCTGGCTCTCATGTTTGCTGTGCAAAAGACGAGGCATTATATCATTGGTCAAACTATTCATGTTATATCTCGAGTTAACCCTCTTCGGGTACTCATGAAGAAACCAAGTACACTTAATTCTCGGTTGGCTATATGGGCAATCCTGCTAGCTCAATATGACATGGTATATGTTCCACAAAAGTCTGTCAAAGGTCAAGCATTGGCGGACTTCTTAGCAGCTCATCCTGTGCCTGAGACATCTAAACTCTATGACAAAATTCCTGACGAGACATTAGAAGTCAACATGATCTCTGAAGAGTTTCCAACCTGGCGTTTATTCTTTGATGGTGCATCAAGAATTGGACCAAATGGTGCTATAGTGGCAGGTGTTGGAGTTGTTCTCGTTTCTCCAGACGGATTAACTATCCAAAGAGCCTACTCTTTAGATGAACCTTGCTCCAACAATGTGGCAGAGTACAATGCCTTACTTGTCGGCCTTCAGCTAGCTAAACAACTGAATGATGAATATCTGGAAGTCTATGGTGATTCTAAACTGGTTGTGAACCAGGTTAGAGGAACCTATGAAGTCCGTCATCAAGACCTGGTGCCTTATCACGAAGCAACAATCAATATAGCTACATCATTCAAAGCCTTCTTCATCGACTATGTTCGACGAGCTTGCAATACTGAAGCCGATGCTTTGGCCAATCTTGCAGCTGTCTTAGCCATCCCTATTAAAAGGCATCAGGTGGTGGTTATTTCTAACCGAGAACTGTTCTGTATTGAGAACAATCGTAATATTGAATTTAGCAATCTTGCTGAAGTCGAAGTTATTGATGACGATTGGAGAACTCCTTTTATCAATTTCGTAGTACATGACATACTCCCTGAAGATCTTAAGGAGGCTACAAGCGTTCCACGTCAATCTCTACGATTTTATTACAATCAAACCACCAAAACACTCTATCGGCGAACTTATGATGGTCTTCTTCTACGCTGTTTAGCTGGTGATGAAGCCAAACAAGTGTTGCGTGAAGCTCATGATGGCGTCTGTGGAGCACATCAACCTGGTCCTAAATTACAGGATCGTATTAGACGTATGGGTTACTATTGGCCCTCTATGGTATCAGATGCCATTGAATATGCAAGAAAATATCGTGCTTGTCAAATCCATGCAGACTTCATTCATCAACCCTCGGAATTCTTACACCCGACTGCTGCTTCCTGGCCTTTTGAAGCTTGGGGTATGGATATCATAGGTCCTATTAATCCTCCTTCTTCTAGAGGACATCGGTTCATATTGGCGATAATCGATTACTTCTCCAAGTGGGCTGAAGCGATACCTCTGGCTGAAGTCAAGACTAGCAGTGTCATCAACTTTGTTAAACACCATGTCATCTATAGATTCGGTGTACCTCGCAGAATCATTCATGACAATGGACCTCAATTCATTAGTCAGAAGTTCACTAGATTCTGCGATGATCATCGGATTAACAATGTTGCTTCGACGGCCTACAATCCTGCTGCCAATGGTTTAGCTGAAGCCTTTAACAAAACCATTATTAAGCTCCTTAAGAAATTTGTATCCACTAACAACGGAATTGGAGCGAGAAACTTGGCGAATGTCTTTGGGCCTACCGAACTACAGTCCGTAATTCCACTGGTTTTACACCTTTCTCTTTGGTGTATGGCTGTGAAGCTGTCCTGCCTTTGGAGTTACAAATTCCTTCTTTAAGGATTGCTATTGCCAATGAGCTCACCACAGAAAATAATGACCTTCTTCGACTTCAAGAGTTAGAAGCATTGGATGAAAAGCGGTTAATGGCTCAACAGCATATTGAGTTATACCAAGCCCGCATCTCAAAGACATTTAATCATAAAGTGAAGGTCAGAGCCTTTCAGCAAGGAGAACTTGTTCTAACGGTCAGACGTCCTATGACTATGACTCATATGAGCAAAGGGAAATTCGATGCGAAATGGGAAGGTCCCTATGTTGTGAGCAAAGTCTTCTCAAACGGAGCTTATCAACTTTCAGAACTTGATGGTCGAGTTGCTATGATGCCTATCAATGGCAAATTCTTAAAGAAGTATTATGTATAAATGTAAATACTTGTAAAATATCAGACATAATCAAGTTCATAAATAAAATTCAAATTTTATTATATGATAGTACATATTAAAGGTCACTATCATCTTTTTCTACATTGGGACGAGGGCCATTGCCATCCTTCTCAAAAATATGGTCAGCAAAAGAGCCAAAAACCTCCTTGCTGGATCCCACAAGAAACTTGCAGGCGGCCATCCTCATGGCTTCATCTTCTTTAGTCTTTTCTGGTTCGAGCAGAAGTCCAAAATGTCCCGTGGTGGCTGGGGTGCAGACGAACCTTCGTCTGCTTCTGCTTCCTTTGGCTGAACTGGATCGGCAGGGTGTTCTTCAATACCCTTCTGAACCTTCGAGACAGTCTCAACCTGCTTAGATGCTTCTCCGGAAGACATTTTTATGTTGAAGAGTAGAAGTGTTCGTTCCTGTCAGATTTCTGCTATATTTATAGACAAAGTTCTTCAATTAATGAAGCATCACATTCATCCGACGGTTCGTCCGTTCATTAAACTCCTGACGGTTCATCCGTTCATTTATCATATTCATCCGACAGTTCGTCCATTCATTAAACACCTGACGGTTCATCCGTTCATTTATTTATTACACTCACCTGACGGTTCATCCGTTCGTTAATATCTGACGGTTCATCCGTTCATCTATTGTGACGGTTAACCCGTTCATTTATTATCATTTGACGGTTAATTCGTTCATTTCAACATCATTTGACTGATTTACCCGTTCTTTTCATCATTACTTGACGGTATTCCCGTTCACTCATTTTCATATACATTGACGATTCATTATCGTTCATCTTCTACATCAGCAACTTGTTGTTTTCGATTAAGTTGTCAATAAATATCTATCTATTATTTATATCTAAATAAGATATGCTAATAAATAATGGAGCCACAACAAAATGTTCTTTATATCAAAAAATGAGACATTACAAAAAATGCAGCTACAGCAACAAAACCCAAATACAAAATCAAGAAGGAGGGACAATTAGATTGTCAATTTGCTGCTTCAATGTCTGCAGCTCTTCTTCGTGTGTTGACGCTACTATCTTTCTTGCCTCCTCCATCCCGCTATCTTCATCAAAATGGGCATATCTACTGTCCTGCGGGTGATCTCTTCACCATGAGTGGTCTCATACTCATTCCTTTCTTCAATCAATGCATTAAATTGTTCAATCACCAGTTGGTGATTAACAGTTTCTTCTTCAAATTCTTGTTGGAGGCGAGTAATTTCAGCCTTCAGCTCAGCAAGTCGCCGTCCCTTACTTTCAGCTACTAGGGTAATTGATTCTATTTTAGAATTATATTCAGCTGATTTTGCTGAATGAGCTTCTAATAGATTTTGAAGAGTTAACCTTTCCATATCAGCAGCTTGAGCCAGCCGCTCAAATTCAGCTTGTACTAAAGAATCTACATCTTTCTTTTTGAGTTCTTTATACTTCTTGATGGACACTTCTAATTCATCCAGTATATATTCAAGGAGAGTGGCCTGAGCTTCGTCTCCTTGGTCTCTTATGGCTCTTATCAAGAAAGAAGTGGGCTTCCTAACCATAATGAAGTCAGCCCCTTCTTTCTCTATCATTTTACGGACGAGAGATCCCAGCGATTCAAAGAAGCATTTAGTAAATGACTGGATAACCTGCTGATTGATGGCTAAAGTTCCAGGAGTCGCTGCTACTCCCGATAAGACGGGGGTAACAGGTTGCTCGATTCTTTGAGGTTGGACAATAGGCTCTTTAAATAAGGGAGCCAAAGTAGAGCTGGTTGCTCCTCCTGCTTGATCTTCTACAAAAGTAAAATTATTATTTTACTAATTGATTGTTGATGAACAAAAAGATCAAATTAAGAGCAATGTTACCTTGGTTTGGTTTAACAACGAGTTCATTCCTTACTGGAATGGAATACTGTTGAACAGAAGTAGCCTCCGCTGCAACAGCCTGACTGCTGCCCGCCTCAGAACCATAAGATAAATGATGACTACTGCTAATAACCACCGTTGGTATAGGCACCATAATCAGGTCCGTTGGAGGTATTGGCAAACTCCCAAGATCTGCAAATGAAGATATTAGTTATCGGTTCATTGTAAAAACAAGAAAAGATTGTTAAATCTCGTTTTATACCTTGAGGGTCGGTGGTGGGATTTTTTTTAGCACACCTTCGTCGGCTACTTCTTCAGGAGATATTTCTATTTCAACATCAACAGCCTTTTCTGCAGACGCCTCCACTTCAATATCCTTTTTAGGATTTGAAATATCATCGGCAGTATCAAGAGATCTGTGTTCTTCAGTTTGTTTTTCAGGATCTTGTAAATACTCATCAACATCTTCGGATGAAGATCCTTCCTCGTCTTCTTCTTCTTCTTCTTCTTCTTCTTCTTCTTCTTCTACTGCTGCATTTCTACTGCTAGTGGCAGCCTGATCTTCCTGCAAGCTATAACTGCAATCCTCCAGAGCTGCAATTATTTCACGGTCTTCGTCCTCACGAAGAATCCTGGGAGTAGGAGGAGGTTGAGTAACATCTGCGATAGGAGAATGAGGTCGTACAACACTTTGATCTTCCTCTAAAATATGTTCTCTAGGCTTTTCAATTCTTGGGGTAACATCTCCCCTCTGTTCATTCTCCTCGAGAGTTTTGCTTCCTGATTCAGAAGCGGGTGTAGGGGATGCCATTAAAAGTCCTGCAGCAGCATCTACTGAAGTCAGGAGTTGTATAGAAGAAGACTCTTCCAAGACTCTTCTGGTAACTACTCTTTTCTTTCTGTGTAGAGGCCTAACAGGACTCTCTACATTTTTTGGCTCTGTTCGCTTTTGCACGGAAGTTGGTGTACTGGCAATTTCTGGATGAGTCTCGGCCAATTGCCGGGATTGAGATCTGGTAGTCACCTTTTCAGAAGAAACATCAAGAATCAATTTCTTCTTCACCACAGGAGCAGGAGGCTCCTCTCTTCTTCTCTTCTTCGCAGGAGATTTACCCACCTTCAGTGAAATACGAAGTGGTGCATTCACTTCTTGGGGGAATATAATATCCCTTGTAGTTTCTAGAGGTGCATCTGCCGGTTCCTGCGCCTCCTCATTTATAGGGATTGATGGAGCAATTCTCCCTCTTCTCAATCTTGTTGCAGTGGCGAAACTATCTACGAGATGGAAATTCTCGGCAAAAGTATTCGCTGATGTGTAAAACACGGAGTATATAAAAAGCATTCGAGGACCCTGAGGAGTAGTCCTTGCTGGCATGGAGAAAGTGGCTTTTGTATCACGGGCATTGTAATAAGCCCAAGCCCTAGCTCCGTCTATCAGATAACCCTTGCCTTGGAGGCAGGTAATTGCGTTCCCTACGTGGAACTGATCATACCCAAACTGTCGAGCAAAACGGCTTGGGAGGTATGGTCTAAGTAGCACTCTTCTTCGAATCGGTAGACCAAATGAGATGGTCGAATTGTCTTCAACCATTCAAAAGCGACACGAGTTAGAGGCTGCAGTTTCGAATCCACCATATTCGTGGGCATCTGATCATACCCAGTAGGGAAAGGAGTGCAGCAGAAGTTCCAGCTCTCTGTTCAGATTTAACTATAAATCTACATTCAGATAAGGAAGTATATTTCCATTTTCCATCAGAATACCTTCGAAGAAAACTGCCGTCAACTGGTCCCATGCCAGGATCCATTAGAGTTGGATAGTGAAGAAGCAACCATCCAAACAAATATGTATATGGCAGTTCTAAGCGAGGGAATTCTCTCTCTCCTTTCGCTTTCCACATCAAGTCAACATATAAACGAAGACTGGCATTCAGTTTACAGGTCATTGCTGATAGTAAGTCCATTTTATAGCCAAAAACCAATTTAACAGCTGCAAACAAGACGCCACGGTGAAAACGATCCACTGCACTGGATCTGGGAACCACGAACCTTCGCAGCCAGTATGTCAAGAATCCCGCCAATTGTGCTTCCTCTGACATGGGCCTATAGCCCATTCTCAAGTAACTTTCTACATTATCTCCTCTCTTCAAAGGAGGATATTCATGGTCATCCATCACTTCTTTATCAAAATGACCACTCTGTTCTATTAATTTTCTGACCTCTGTATGGCTCAAAGGTTTGAAGAAGGTTGGGTAACATTTATCGTTCTCCTTGGTTTTCTTCTCCTCTATATGATTAAGAAACAGATATAGTAGCTACTTTGAAGAATAACAAGTATTGGCAGTGGCACTCTTGTAAAATAAAGAGCAGATCTTGTAATGGCACAATAGTTCTTCGAACACTGTCACCATCTCTGGATTCTCTTTTCTGAGCTTGTTCAACTCATCATTTGTTGGTACATACTCCTCATACGGAGCATCTGCCATGGGCAAGAACGAGATATACTTCATCTCGTGGAGTGCAAAGCCCATCTCTCCCCCTGGGGTCATGAAAGTTCCGGTCCTGATAGTTGTATCTCTCAGCTAAGGCTAAGAACATATGAGGATTGGGAGCAAATCCATATACAGTGGCATGCACTGCTTCATACAGGTTGATTTGTTGGAGTCTGTCTTAGAATTTTCCCAGAACCCAATTTGCGATATAACTCCATCGCTTGTAGTCTGGATTCACCAATCCAGTCATTCTTATATCTTGCTCAGGATATTTTCCTTCAACCTTCGCAAACTCATTTGCGAATATTGGTGTCCTAACAGGCATTAGCATGGAGGAGTTCTCTGGTGGAATGCAGCCAGGTCCTAAGCCTCTCAGTAGGACACTATATCTGTCGGAAGAACTATAAAACATGTCTTTATGATGTGGCCCCTTCTTTACGAAGATTTTTTCTGCCCGAGCATCCTGAAATAGAGTGATATTCCATTCCATCTTCCTAGGGTAGCTTGCATGAGCGTACCGTGATAAAGGAAGGCATCGAGCGATGTCGGGTATAAAAAAGGATCTATCTTGCTGGTGAACTACCCTATCTTCCATTCTTGGCCTGGGCTGAGAGGCTCTCTCAAAAGCATCACCGAATAGGAATAAGGGTTTCTTGTGAATTACAGCATCAGCTGATTCTAAAGGCTGTCCGTTCATCAAACACATCAAAGTTTCATTGTCCTGTGAAATCAATATAGCCTGACGGGAGGCCGGCAGATCATATTGAGGGTAATGGACATGAGACAGATCCTCTTTGTATTCAGACTCTGTGAGGGTTTCCTACAAAATGTTCGTAATCTGGATCTTCATTGACTTCAACTGCATCAACAAACAGATGAAAATTAGTCCAAGACAAAGATTCTGTTTTTTAGAGTACGCAACCTCAGACTGCGCTGACATGATTTGCGCAACCTCAAATTGCGCTGGCATAATTTGTGCAACCTCAGATTGTGCTGACATGACTTGCGCAACATCAGTTTGCGCAATATAAAAGGTGCGCAAAGCAATGGTTTGCGCTGATATCTGCGTAACTTAATCATTTGCGCTGACTTCCTGTCAGCACAAATCAACAATTTGTGCAAGAATGCAGCCTTCATAAAAATGAAGAACTGATAGTTTATGCAACCGAAACCCTAAAAAGGGTGGCGCAATATGAACTTATCTCTAAAAAGAGATGAGTTTCAAGGGAGTCGAATCACCCTAAGAAGGGGTTTTCGATCGGTTCAACTACCTCTCAAAGCAGGATGTGCGGATTCGTGTCGGAAGCTCGCCATGCAACCCTGTCAGAAGACTCGGCCGGAGCTTTTCCCTTCGCGGCGGCAGTAGCGGCAGCATTTGATCGTCGTGGAGCCATGACAAATCGTCGGAGAAGAAAGGAAGAAAGAGTTCAGAAATTCTCTCTCAAGTGCACGAAGACAGCAAGTAAAGAATACTTTGAAGTATGAGAAGGACTATTTATAGTTTTCAAAAAACGAAACGGCCGCCTCGGATTGTGCCTAAACTTGTGGTCTATTCGCTTTGCGCAGACAGCTCATCATATTGCGCAAAACGATTCAACAATTTGAAAATTCAAAGTATTTCGAAATTTTGATTCTAATCAACGTTCGAAAACTTTGAAGGGAGTCTTGTAGGTCCTAAAAAATCAAGTTACATCAATTAACAAAGTCAACAACTCAAGATATTCATCATTTTGATGAGTTGCGCAGACAACAGATTGCGCAGACATCACTTTGCGCAGGTTGGTTTGCGCATGTTTCCAACTGCGCAGGCTGACGTGGCAGAAGTCATCATTGACTGAATCAAATCAGATCTTCCTGACAGCTGACAACACGAATAACGAGGAGGCTGTTCGTTTTTGATGCCGCACAGTGCTCGAGGGCGGCTGACAGGTGGCAGCGCAATCCGTGGTTGCGCAAACCATTCATGCGTAATCCGTGGTTGCGTAAACCATTTCTACGCAGTTCACTTTGCGCATTCTACCAACATAACTGACTAATTACATGTGGCATTCATGCCATCAAATGCTCATTACGTGGCAACTATCTATGCACGATCGTGGGCATTTCAATCAACTAATGCCATGTGTCTCAGATAGTTAGCCCACGATCCAATAACTGTCTGCGCAATCCAGTGCTGCGCAAACCAGTTGCTGCGCAAATCAGCTTGCGCAGTCCAAAATAACTGAAAGTTAGTTATTTTCAGAACTCTATAAATAGAGTTTCAAGTCTTCATTTTAAGGGGATCAAGATCAGAGATCAGAAATCAGAGAGTTCAGGAGTTCTTGCCAAAGTGCTGCTGCATTCTTCCGAGACTTTTGTCTTCAACTTCAGAGGCTTTTGCCTTCAATTTCCAGAGTTGTTTTCAACTTCAAAGGCTTCGTCTTCAAAGTTCACATCGTCCAAGGGATAAAGCAATCGTCATCAAGATTGGATTCCTATAGTTGTAATTTTCCCAGAATTCTTGTAATCTTTATTACAGTTTGTATCAATAAAGTTTTATACTTTTGTTTTTGCAAACACAAAGCACGTATATTTACTAGTTAATATTAATGTTATCAAATGACCAATGTAGATGTCGCAATAGAAAATAAATATGTACATCTTCTATATGATCATGAGGGCATTTGCTCTTTTCTAACAAGTTAATTTCTTCATATATAGAGACTGGAACCAGATCGGTTTGGTCTCTTGCCCGAGTATATGTTGGTTGAAATCCTTGGGCAAATATTATCAGATGCTCCCCATACTGCCAGCTCTCATGAAGATACATGCTTGGTGTGCTTTTTCTTTTAGGCCGTTTCTTTTAGGCCGTCGGTGTGGAAGAAGAGACAATATTTATCAAATATCCACATATCTACGTGAAATATATAAGGGTGCGTTTGGTTCAAGTTTTTGTGGCTTAAAATGGATTTTGAATTCTTTATCCATGTTTGGTATATTTAGGATTGGGAATGAGGAGGGAGAAAGCTATTCCCATTGGCTTGGGAAAGCTATTCCCAAGTCCTCCCTAGGGAATATATTTGCTTTCCTAGGAATGATGCTTGGCTATTTTGTTTGGACGGTTATACCTACTTTTTATTTTTAAATTTTCAACTTCTATCCCATACATGTAAATCATCATGAAATTAATGAAAGGGTCTTAAAGAAAAACTAAATAAATTAATATTTCTACTCCTTTGTAAATCAAATATGGAGATGAAATTTTTAAAATTTTTGAACTACCTATTACCAACCTAACCAAACATGGGATATGAAAATGTTGAATTCCTTTCCCATGGGAAAGAAATTGAAAAACTATTCCTAGGAATACAAAAACTTGATCCAAACGATCCCTAAAGGTTATTTTGTTGGAGTTTTGATTTTTCCTTTAGAAAGCTTTAGTCCCACATCGGAAAAAATAAAGAGTTTGTATCTCTATATATTAGCTTTGCTATTATTGGAGAATTCACATGTGGTGTGGAGGTGCACATGGATTTGCCATGTGGGGTTATTTTTCTAATGGGAAAAAGGCTAAAATCAACAATTAAAGCATTCATGCTTTTTGCTCTTGGAAAATATATTTCCATAGGAGCTAAGCTCCGTAGGGGCTTAGCGACTCGGACTCGGACTCGGACTCAAGGGCTCATGAGCCGTAATATGGCATTTTGTTGGCGCACTTTGCACTTAGCACGTCAGCATCATCGCTAGGCGCATAGTGCAGCTCGTTGCGCGAGCCACTTGCGCGACCTACGTTACGGGGCCCGTCAGCATCGTCGCTAGGCTCATAGTGCTGCTCGTTGCGCGAGTCACTTACGCAACCATGTTACGGGGCCCGTTATGCGAGCCCAGATATGCAGCCCCAGTTACGCAGCCCAGTGCGCTGTACTGTGCGCAGCATGCGAAGCGTACGCAGAGTGCACAGTGTACGTTGTGTGCGCAGGTTGCGTAAAATGGCTGTGTGCGTAAAGTGCAAATTACGCTGGTTACGCGAGTGGCACAACTTGCAGCAGAACGTGTCTTTGCATGTTCTGAGCGGTTGCTCCATGTTCAGGGTGGTTACTACCACGTCCCTAACATTGTGCTAACCGGGCAGTTATTGCAGGGGCTTATATAAGACCTCCTCCTTCTCTCTCACAGGTAAGAACAGATACACAGGTAGTAGACAGAAAGTTTACAAGTGTTTAGAATCTGTGTTAGAGAAGAGAGGTATTGTACCAGCGTTGAGTTTTGTACGAGAGTTCGTATTCATCCGAGGAGTCAGAAGAGCAAGAGTGTTCTAAATTCTCCGACGAACTTGCTGGTTCCTGGAAGCTATTCGTGTGGGGCGAATCAAGCTTTGAGCAACGGTGATCATTCACCCCAGCAAGAGTTTTTCCATCTTTCGCCTGTTACCTTCTTTGTTGGTATTATCAGGATTCTATTAGCGCACCTTCGGTGAAGTATTTGCGATGATATTATCAGAATTCTATCTGTGCACCTTCTGTGAAGTGTAACACTAGTGGAATTTCTCTTACGTACCTTCTGTGAAGTATTACGTTCTGTGCACCTTCTGTGAAGTGTAGCACTAGTGGAATTCCTCTTACGTACCTTCTGTGAAGTGTTACGTTCTGTGCTCCTTCTGTGAAGTGTCGCACTAGTTGAAATTTCTCTTACGTACCTTTTGTGAAGTGTTACGTAATAACGATTGTTTGTACAATTGTTACAAAATTTTAGTTTTCCATCGAAAAATTGTGCCCCGGCATTAAAAATCTCAAAGCTTTACTGCTACGATGGAAAACGTTAATGTTTCACTCTTCAATTTTGACTTTTGCAAGTTAGAAAAGTTTGATGGAGAATATTACCAAGTCTGGAAGAGGAAGGTATATCTCACCCTTCAACTCAAAGACGTAGATCACGTGCTTCTGGAGGAAGAACCTACTGTTCCAGATGTTGGATATGCTGTCGCAATCACCGCGGCTACTAAACTTCAAGCAAAATGGAGAAGGAAAAATAGTATTTGCTGGCTGCTTATCCTGAATGCTATGGAAGATTCCCTTGCTAGAATTCTATTCTAAGAAGAATATCGCTAGAGACATATGGGAGTCTCTAGAAAAACTCTACGAAGAAGACAAGAACCACAGTAAAATATTTGTGGTTGAAAAATATCACAAGTGGTTTTTTGAGGACGAAAAGTCTATGCTGCCACAGGTGAAAGAGTTCCTGAAACTGCGACAGAAGCTGGAAGACGAGGCGATGCCCCTCCCCGACAAGTTTGTTGTCGGAGGGATTGTCTCAAAGCTCCCCGCTGGGTAGAGCAAGTTCTATTCAAACATGCATAGGAAGAAGCTTGAGATCAGTCTTGAAGATCTCTTGCAGGAAATCTATGTTGAGGACCATATACGGGCTCAACTGAAGGTGGACACACTATCCAAGCAATTGGCTAACGCCAATCTGGTTCATACCAAGGAGCCAAGGGGAAAGCAGGCGGCTTCCACAGCAAGAAGAAGGACCCTGACAATCTAAAAGTCAAGGGAACTTCTATCAAGAAAAAGAAGCCAAAGTCTCAAATACCTTGCTTCAAGTGTGACAAGAAGGGCCACTTTAAGAATGAGTGCAAAGCAAATACCAAGCAATCAGAGCAAGGAGAGCCTAGTAAGGTATCTATGATCACTGACATTGTTGCTATGATTGTGCAGGTTGATGCGGTAAGGACTGACTATGACTGGTGGGTTGATACTGGAGTCTCCTGCCGTGTCTGCTCCAGTAAGGAGTGGTTCACCACCTACACACCTACTTCTGAAGTGGTTATGATGGCAAACCAGGCACAAGCTGAAGTGCTCGGGATCGGGACGGTGGTGTTGAAGCTGACTTCGGGGAAGTCTCTGACGCTTCAAGGCGTGAAGCACGTACCTGCTATCGCCAAGAACCAAATCTTAGGAGGCCTACTCTGCAACGCAGGTCTCAGGATGGACGTCAATGCTGGCCAGATGGTGATGTCTATCAAGGGAAGATATTTTGGGAAAGCTTATTATACCGAAGGAATGTTCAAAATTCAGCTTGTAAATCAGTCCAATGTAATTAATGTAATTAATGAAGTCACTCCTTCTGCTTATACTCTTGAGTTGTGGCATAATAGGCTAGGACATGTTTATTGTAAATGAATAAACAGAATGTCTAGTCTAGGACTTATCTCCAAATGTGGGGATAAGGTAGAGAAATATGAAGTTTGTGCTCAAACGAAGATCACAAGGAAACCCTTTCCTCGGGTAATCGAACTACAGATCTTCTGGAGTTGGTACACTCCGATATCTGTGACTTCAGACAGTTCTCTACAAAGGCCGGGATGAAGTATTTCATAACCTTCATCGATGACTTCTCTAAGTATGCGTTCGTCTACTTGCTGAAGGCTAAAGACGAAGCATTCGAGAAGTTCAAGGAGTTTAGAGCCGAAGCTGAGCGGCAGACTGGACAACAACTCAAAAGAATAAGAAGTGATCGAGGTGGGGAGTACAGGTCTCATGAATTCGCATCATTCTGCAAAGAACATGGAATTGTCAATGAGACTACGGCTCCGTACTCTCCTCAATCAAACGGAGTAGCAGAAAAGAAGAACAGAATGTTAACAGAAATGATTAACTCAATATTGTTGACTGCTGGCCTTCCTAAGTGCTACTGGGGTTAAGCTGCATTGACGGCCACTTTTATTCTAAATAGAGTGCCTCATGCAACTTCAGACGTTACTCCTCATGAACTCTGGTTCAAGGTCAGACCTAACTTGAATGTCATTCGAGTGTGGGGGTGTCTGGCGTATGTCAAGCTTCCAGATCTGAAGATTTAGAAGCTTGTGACAAGGACTACTAAGACGATCTTCTTGGGGTCTGTCGAGAAGAGTGATGCTCGGAGATTTCTTGATATTGAGTCAAATCATATCATTGAATCTCGCGACGCAGAATATTTTGAAGATAAATTTGCTAGGCACAAGAATATTGTTCTTGCGGATGTACCGGAGAACAATGAGGGTGCACTGCAAACTGAAGTCTTCAATGAAGATGTGGTCCAAGAAGATGTTGTTGAAACAGCTGTTAAACCCGAACAAGCTGAGCCGTCAGCTAAGCGTGTGAGGAGGCCGAAGGACTTCGGAAGTGACTTTATCACCTATCATGTGGAAGCAGATCCGCTTACATATGATGAGGCGATGAAGACCAGAGACGCAGTTTTCTGGAAGGAGGCGATTGACAATAAAGTTGATTCCATCACCTCAAATAATACTTGGGTGTTGGTTGATCTTCCTGAAGGAGCAAAATCCATCGGATGCAAATGGATCTTCAAGAAGAAGATGAAAGCAGACAGAATTATTGACAAGTTCAAGGCTAGGTTGGTAGGCAAGGGGTTTTCTCAGAAGCAGGGGATTGACTATTTTGACACATATGCTCCAGTAGCCCGGATGACCACCATCAGAATGTTGATTGCTCTTGCAGTAATACATAAGATGGTGATACATCAGATGGATATCAAAACGGCTTTCCTAAATGGCGAGCTGACCAAAGAGATTTATATGCAACAGCCAGAGGGATTTGTCGTCAAGGGTCTTGAAGGCAAAGTTTGCAAGTTGGTAAAATCTTTGTACGGTCTTAAACAGGCTTCCAAGATGTGGCATGAGAAATTTGGCAAAGTTATAAGGTCAAATGGCTACATGGTCAGCAAGACGGACAAGTGTGTTTACACGAAGTTTGCTGATGGAAGAGGTGTGATCATTTGTCTGTACGTGGACGACATGCTTATCCTAGGTACGAATATGAGCTGTATTACGGAGACAAAGAGGTTCATCTCGAGCAAGTTCAGTATAAAGGACTTAGGGAAGCTGATGTGATCTTAGGGATCAAGATCATCCGGACAGGCACTGGACTAGCGTTGTCACAGTCTCATTATATTGAGAAAATAATCACTCGTTATAGGTATCGGGATCTTCCAGGGATCGATATGCCGTACAGGTGTGATGTGAAGCTAAAGCCTAATTCAGGGAAAAGCGTCAGGCAGCTGGAGTATGCTAGCATAATCGAAAGTTTGTTGTATGCTACTAATGCCACAAGGCCTGACATAGCTTTCTTCGTGGGAATGCTGAGTCGTTTCACGAGCAACCTGGTGTTGAACACTGGAAGGCTGTGAAACGGGTTATGAGATATCTCAAGAAGACTCAGACATATGCACTGTACTACAACGGAGATCTGCAGGTAGTGGAAGGCTTCAGTGATGCCAGTTGGTGCTCAGATTTGGAGAGCGAGAGGTCCACAGGTGGATATATTTTCACAATGAGTGGAGCTGCTATATCGTGAAAATCGATGAAGCAGACTATGCTCTCGCGGTCATCCATAAAATCTGAGTTCTTTGCACTTGATACCGCAGCCGAGGAAGCAGAATGGCTTCGGGAGCTCATGTATGATCTTCTAGTAGTTGGGGCGCAAATACCGGCAATACCGATATACTGCGACAACCAGGCGACTGCAGCGGTGGCATCAAATGATCTTTTCAACGGAAAGAAGAGGACTATGCGGTTAAAGCACAGGACAGTACACGATCTTATTAAGAGAGGTGTAATTGCAGTGATTGATGTTCGGAGTCAGGAAAATCTGGCGGATCCGTTCACCAAGGACCTCAAGCGCCAGCTGGTCGATGACTCAGCATATAAAATGGGCTTGAATGCATTTTGATATTAGTTATTGTATTCCTATCATAAAGTTTTATGCTATTAGTTCAAAGATTTATCTACTAGGCATCTAGCTTTTGGTTCAAGGGAGGACCATTAATCGAAAGAATATCAGGAACGGTGGGTACATGTTCTATCGGGCATGGAGAGGTTACGGACCTACAACCACTGTTGTCTACTGTTATTTTCTGCAGAAAATAGTTCCTGTGGGAAGGTTGGCTTAGTTGCCTTAATGAGTTCTCAGGCAGAGTGAATGCCTGGTGTGCTTTACTTGAAGCACGGTAGAGCAGCACTATAAGGAGTGAAACTCCATACTACAGTGGGGTGACTCCACAATGAGGTTCCTATATGTGGGGTGCTGCCCAGGAATAGGATAAAGCTTCGGCTTAGCAGGCCAAGTCACAGCGGCGTTGCACCACAAATAGGTAGTTAGCCTAATGTTGTATGTTAAAAATAAAGAGGGGTGTAGTCAGCTCTACAAAGAGGAGAAGTTCCTCATGTTACAGTGGCATGACACCGTGATGAGGTACCGGTTAGGGATAAAGTCTCGGCCTTGCAAGCCATATTGTTGCGGCGTAACACCGCAAGGGAGCCTAAGGCTTCATGCTGGGTAGTTTGGCACTACAAAGATGCGGTTGCCTCATGCTACAATAGTATGACACTACGATGAGGTTCCCGGTACGGGATAAGGCCTCGACTTTAAGCCATGTCATAGCGGCGTAGCACCGCAAAGGAAGCGCAAAGCGCTTCATGCCATGTCTCTTTATAATGAACTCACCTATAGTGTATGGACAAAGCGATATCAGGCCGTCTCTTGAGGGTAAACTTGTAGACGTCCCGAAATTATACACTGAAACCAGGCTGGCACAGGGCCTTTAATGTGTAGCCAGAAGCACATGTAACTACATTATGTCAGTGGAAAGAATTTCAGCTATGATGCAGAATTCAAGGCTTAGTCCATTATTGTATTATAGTATAATTTTTGACCCATGCGGGAAGATTCAAGTCGTCAACGACATCTCTCCTAATGCATGATGGACAGTTACTGTGGGGAACACTTATACACATATATAGAGATATGTGGGGGGTTGTTGGACTTTTGATTTTTCCTTTAGAAAGCTTTAGTCCCACATCGGAAAAAACAAAGAGTTTGTATCTCTATATATTAGCTTTGCTATTATTGGAGATGCACATGTGGTGTGGAGGTGCACATGGGTTTGCTATGTGTGGTTATTTTTCTAATGAGAAAAAGGCTAAAATCAACAATTAAAGCATTCATGCTTTTTGCTCTTGGGAAATTTATTTCCATAGGAGCTAAGCCCGTAGGGGCTTAGCGACTCGGACTCGGACTCGGACTCGGACTCGAACTCGAACTCGAGCTCAAGGGCTCATGAGGCATAATGTGGCGTTTTGTTGGCGCACTACCGGGCAGTTGTTGCAGGGGCTTATATAAGACCTCCTCCTTCTCTCTCACAGGTAATAACAGATACACAGGTAGTAGACAGAAAGTTTACAAGTGTTTAGAATCTGTGTGAGAGAAGAGAGGTATTGTACCAGCGTTGAGTTTTGCACGAGAGTTCGTGTTCATCCGAGGAGTCAGAAGAGCAAGAGTGTTCCAAGTTCTCCGATGAATTGCTGGTTCTTGGAAGCTATTCGTGTGGGACGAATAAAGCTTTGAGCAACGGTGATCATTCACCCCAGCAGGAGTTTTTTCATCTTTCGCCTGTCACCTTCTTTGTTGGTATTATCAGGATTCTATTAGCGCACCTTCGGTGAAGTGTTTGCGTTGATATTATCAGAATTCTATCTGTGCACCTTCTGTGAAGTGTAGCACTAGTGGAATTTCTCTTACGTACCTTCTGTGAAGTGTTACGTTCTGTGCACCTTCTGTGAAGTGTAGCACTAGTAGAATTTCTCTTACGTACCTTCTGTGTTACGTTCTGTGCACCTTCTGTGAAGTGTAGCACTAGTTGAAATTTCTCTTACGTACCTTTTGTGAAGTGTTACGTAATAACGATTGTTTGTACAATTGTTACGAAATTTCAGTTTTCCATCGAAAAATTGTGCTCCGGCATTAACATATTTAGTTCTAGGGTCTCGCATACACAAGCCGTATTTCTAGCACGTGATACTCATTTATTTATCTTTTTTTAGATGTCCAACGATACACATGGAACTTTATGTACACTGTATCGCATGTAAAAATAATATGCTTTCATAGTTCGATCCACTGATTTTCTACTATCCATTCAGGATCTTATATTTCTCCTTAGTAACCACAAGAATTGTAGCTTTGTTCTACCTTACATGTCTGTGGGCGCTGTCCACTTTTCGTTCTTTGTTCTCATAATGCAGTTCTGTAGCTTCTCCATTTCCCACTCTGGTTAATGTGACTGAGTTGAAATTATATTTATGCTCCTTATGCATCTTGTTTTTCAATTTTATATATTAGAGACCACAGAGAGGTATCCTCATTGTAGAGAAAACTATCCGACTTGCAAATGGTATTTTTATATGGTTTTTTGTGTTAGTGACCAAATAATTATCAAATGAACACAGAGAGGAAGATGCATGGGAGGATACAGATAGAGGCCAAGCTTGTCGTGTTCTAGGGCTAGCTAATTAGGGGGTAGCGAATAGCGACAACAAGCAATTATAAGGCTACTTGCCTCAAAGAGTGACTATGTCGGCTCCACTAAAACTCAAGGACCCAGATGAATCCAATGCATTGCGGATTTCTAAGCAAACTTTTTTTTTCCCCTCCTTGCTCTCGAACCCAACACCTGTAGGTATCCAGCCTATAAGAGGTGGGGCGAACAGTCTAAGAGTTGGGAAGACGGGATCAGTTACATAGGCCAAAACAATAGAACCATAATTTTGGAGTGTACAGCGTGCTCCGTGAGCATAAACCGAAATTCCGGTTTAGACATATTGAGCTAATTTGTGCTTCTTCTTCTTCTTCTTTTTTTTTTTTTTTTTTTTTTTTTTTTTTAGGTTTGATTTGTTGGGCGCTGACTCGAGAGTCAAATTAGGGATTCCTAATTCTTATTATTAGGGTTTCTTAAACCTTATATATTGGAAGCTAAGGAGATTTTCTTGGATATGTTCTTCTAGGGTTCAGGGATATATACTCCATTATTTTTTTACGAGAGATTTGTAATCCCGTAGAATCTTACACTTCAAGACAAAGGAAGGCTTCTCATTAGAGAGTCGCCTAGTTGCATGCTGGGCAACTATTACTAGGTTAGAGCATCATACAAAATGTTGGACTTTCAATTTGCGATCTCCATCGTATTTTTTTTATCTTTCTTTTGAGAACTTGTAAAGGGTCTGACTCTGGAAGAAAAAGGGAATTGATAGATACTTTGTATTGCAATCTTTCATAAAAAGTATTGGGTTTGTAGCCTTTTGTTTTGGTTTTTAGTCCCACATCGGCTAGAAAGGAATGTGTATCTCTACATATATGAGTCTATTCTCTTTATGGAGATGCACATGTAGTGCACATGGGTGTGTGCCATGTGGGATTAATTATTAATGGTATAAAGGCTTAATCAACAATTAAGAAGCTGTAAGCTTTTTGCTCTTGGAAATTTATTTTCATGGAGCTAAGCTCCGCGACTCGGACTCGGGCTCAAGGGCTCATGAGGCGTAATGTGGCGTTTTGTTGGCGCACTTTGCACTTTGCGCGGCTCGTTACGCGAGCCCAGTTACGCAGTCCAGTACGCCCAGTACGCACGGTGTGCGCAGCGTACGCAGCGTGCGCAGTGTGCGCAGCGTACGCAGTGTGCGTAGAGTGCGTAGTGTGCGTAGGGTGCGTAAAAGGGACTGTGTGCGTATGGTTGGCTGCATATTAGAGCGGGAACGGTTGCAGCAGTTGCTGCACGTTCAGGAGTGGTTCTGCCACTACCCTGAAGTTCAGGCAACTGCTTGGCAGCCGCCCCGTGGGCTATATATGCAGGTTCTCTCCTCTCTCAGAGGGTGGTAGTAATCAGAATTCCAGGGAGAACAACTCTATGTATTCTTTAACACAACAGAGTAGTTAGCGTGTTCTTTAACACAAACACTAGTACTTTTTAGTACGCGTGGGTTCTGTTACTTCAAACAGAGAGAGAAGAGTAGAGCCATTGCCAGAGGAGTTCGCCGTCTTCCGAGGAGTCAGAAGAGCAGGAGTGTTCCAAGGTTTTCCGTCAACCTTGCTGGTTCCTGGAAGCTGTTCGCAGAGGACGAATAAAGCTTTGAGCAACGGTGATAATTCACCCCAACATTTTTATCTCTCGCTTGTCATCCTTCTGTTGCCTTTAGCAGTTCTGTCAGTATCTTCTTTTTAGAAGACACTACTGCCAGTTTGCTACGATCACGAAAATCTCTTTAGATTATTCGTGTATTACGATATCTTTTTAGATCTCGTAATTTGCAGAATCCTTCTGGATCTCTGTTGCAAAACCTTCTTTAAGGAATTGCATTTGAAACGTTGTCTTTACAATTGTTTCAGTTTCTCTGTTTTCCATCGAAAAATTGTGTCCCGACGTTCCCGGCAATAACAATCTCAAAGCTTTATTACTACGATGGAAAACATTAATGCTTCACTCCTAAACACTGACTTCTGTAAGTTAGAGAAGTTTGATGGAGAGCATTATCAAGTCTGGAAGAGGAAGGTTTATCTCACTCTTCAACTCAGAGACGTGGATCACGTGCTTCTTGAAGAGGAACCTACCGTTCCAGATACTGGGCAAGAAGGGCCACTTTAAGAATGAGTGCAAAGCAAAGACCAAGCAATCAGAGCAAGGAGAGCCTAGTAAGGTATCTATGATCACTGACGTAGTTGCTATGATTGCACAGGTTGATGCAGTAAGGACTGACTCTGACTGGTGGGTAGACACTGGAGCCTCCTGCCATGTCTGCTCCAGTAAGGAGTGGTTCACCACCTATACACCTACTTCTGAAGTAGTTATGATGGCAAACCAGGCAGAAGCTGAAGTGCTCGGGATCGGGACGGTGGTGTTGAAGCTGACTTCGGGGAAGTCTCTGATGCTTCAAGGCGTGAAGCACGTTCCTGCTATCGCTAAGAACCTGATCTCAGGAGGCCTACTATGTAAAGCAGGCCACAGGATGGACATCAATGCTGGCCAGATGGTGATGTCTATCAAAGGAACATATTTCGGAAAAGCTTTTTATACCGAAAGGATGTTCAAAATTCAGCTTATAAATCAGTCCAATGTAATTAATGTGATTAATGAAGTCACTCATTCTGCTTATACTCTTGAGTTGTGGCATAATAGGCTAGGACATGTTCATTGTAAACGAATAAACAGAATGTCTAGTTTAGGACTTATCTCTAAGTGTGGGGGTAAGGTAGAGAAATGTGAAGGTTGTGCTCAAACAAAGATCACAAGGAAATCCTTTCCTCGGGTTAATCGAATTACAGATCTTCTGGAGTTGGTACACTCCGATATCTGTGACTTCAAACAGTTCTCTACAAAGGCTGGGATGAAGTATTTCATAACCTTCATCGATGACTTCTCAAAGTATGCGTTCGTCTACTTGCTGAAGGCTAAAGACGAAGCATTTGAGAAGTTCAAGGAGTTCAGAGCCGAAGCTGAGCGGCAGACTGGACAACAACTCAAAAGGATAAGAAGTGATCGAGGTGGGGAGTACAGGTCTTATGAATTCGCATCGTTCTGTAAGGAACATGGAATTGTCAATAAGACTACGGCTCCGTACTCTCCTCAATCAAACGGAGTAGCTGAGAGGAGGAACAGGACGTTGACAAAAATGATAAATTCAATGTTGTTGATTGCTGGTCTTCCTAAGTGCTATTGGGGAGAAGCTGCATTGACGGCCACTTTTATTCTAAATAGGGTGCCTCATGCAACTTCTGACATTACTCCTCATGAACTCTGGTTCAAGGTCAGACCTAACTTGAATGTCATTCGAGTGTGGGGGTGTCTGGCGTATGTCAAGCTTCCAGATCTAAATATTCATAAGCTTGGGACAATGACTACAAAGACGATCTTCTTGGGGTATACCGAGAAGAGTGATGCTCAGAGATTTCTTGATATTGAGTCAAATCATATCATTGAATCTTACGACGCAGAATATTTTGAAGACAAATTTGTAAGGCACAAGAATATTGTTCTTGCAGATGTTCCGGAGAACAATGAGGGTGCGCAAGAAACTGAAGTCTTCAATGAAGATGTGGTCCAAGAAGATGTTGTTGTTGAAACAATGGTTGAACCAGAACAAGCTGAGCCGTCAGCTAAGCGTGTGAGGAGGCCGAAGGACTTCGAAAGTGACTTTTGTCACCTATCATGTGGAAGCAGATCCGCTTACCTATGATGAAGCGATGAAGACCAGAGACGCAGTTTTCTGGAAGGAGGCGATTGACAATGAGATTGATTCCATCACCTCAAATAACACTTGGGTGTTGGTTGATCTTCCTGAAGGAGTGAAACCCATCGGATGCAAATGGATCTTCAAGAAGAAGATGAAAGCAGACGGAACTATTGACAAGTTCAAGGCTAGGTTGGTAGCCAAGGGGTTTTCTCAGAAGCATAGGATTGACTATTTTGACACGTATGCTCTAGTAGCCCGGATGACCACCATCAGAATATTGATTGCTCATACAGCAATACATAAGATGGTGATACATCAGATGGATGTGAATACGGCTTTCCTAAATGGCGAGCTGACCGAAGAGATTTACATGCAACAGCCAGAAGGATTTGTCATCAGGGGTCTTGAAGACAAAGTCTGCAAGTTGGTGAAATCCTTGTACGGTCTTAAACAGGCTCCCAAGATATGGCATGAGAAATTTGATAAAGTTATAAGGTCAAATGGCTACATGGTCATTGATACGAACAAGTGTGTTTACACGAAGTTCGCTGATGGAAGAGGTGTGATCGTTTGTCTGTACGTGGACGACATACTTATCCTATGTACGGATATTAGCTGTGTCACTGAGACAAAGAAGTTCATCTCTAGCAAGTTCAGTATAAAGGACTTGGAGGAAGCTGATGTGATCTTAGGGATCAAGATCATCCGGACAGACACTGGACTAGCGCTGTCACAGTCTCATTATATTGAGAAAATGATCACTCGATATGGGTATCGGGATCTTCCAGGGATCGATACGCCGTACAGGTATGATCTGAAGCTGAAGCCTAATTCAGGGGAAAGCGTCAGACAGCTGGAGTATGCAAGCGTAATGGGAAGTTTGATGTATGCTACTACTGCCACAAAGCCTGACATAGCTTTCGCCATGGGAATGCTGAGTCGTTTCACGAGCAACCCAGGTACTGAACACTGGAAAGCTGTGAAACAGGTTATGAGATATCTCAAGAAGACTCAGACATATGCACTGTACTACAGCGGAGATCCGCAGGTAGTGGAAGGCTTCAGTGATGCCAGTTGTTGCTCAGAGGTGGAGAGCGAGAGGTCCACAGGTGGATTTATTTTCACAATGGGTGGAGCTGCTATATCGTGGAAGTCGAAGAAGCAGACTATGCTTTCGCGGTCATCCATGGAATCTGAGTTCTTTGCAATTGATACCGCAGCCGAGGAAGCAGAATGGCTTCGGGAGCTCATGTATGATCTTCCAGTGGTTGGGGCACAAATACCGGCGATACCGATATACTTCGACAACCAGACGACTGCGGCGATGGCATCAAATGACCTCTTCAACGGGAAGAAGAGGACTGTGCGGTTGAAGCACAGGACAGTACACGATCTTATCAAGAGAGGTGTTATTGCAGTGATTGATGTTCGGAGTCAGGAGAACCTGGTGGATCCGTTCACCAAGGGCCTCAAGCGCTAGCTGGTCAATGAAACAGCTTGTAAAATGGGCTTGAAGGCATTCTGATATTAGATTTTTGTATTCCTACCATAAAGTTTTATGCTAATAGTTCAAAGATTTATCTACTAGGCATCTAGCTTTTGGTTCAAGGGAGGACCACTAATCGGAAGAATATCAGGAACGGTGGGTACATGTTCTATTGGGCATGGAGAGGTTACGGACCTATAACCACTGTTGTCTACTATTATTTTCTGCAGAAAACGGTTCCTGTGGGAAGGTTGGCTTAATTGCCTTAATGAGTTCTCAGGCAGAGTGAATGCCTGGAGTGCTTTACAGGGAGCACGGTAGAGCAGCACTACAAGGAGTAAAACTCCATGCTACAGTGGGGTGACTCCACAATGAGGTTCCTATATGTGGGGTGCTGCCCAGGAATAGGATAAAGCCTCGGCTTTGCAGGCCAAGTCACAGCGGCGTAGCACCGCAAATAGGCAGTTAGCCTAATGTTGTATATTAAATATAAAGAGGGGTGTAGTCAGCACTACAAAGAGGAGGAGTTCCTCATGTTACAGTGGCACGACACCACCATGAGGTACCCAGTTAGGGATAAAGCCTCGGCCTTGCAAGCCATATCGTTGCGGCGTAACACCGTAAAGGAGCCTAAGGCTTCATGCTGGGTAGTTTGGCACTACAAAGAGGCGGTTGCCTCATGCTACTGTAGTATGACACTACGATGAGGTTCCCGGTACGGGGTAAGGCCTCGGCTTTAAGCCATGTCATAGCGGCATAGCACCACAAGGGAAGCGCAAAGCGTTTTATGCCATGTCTCTTTATAATGAACTCACCTATAGTGTATGACAGAGATATCAGGCCGTCTCTTGAGGGTAAACTTGTAGACACCCAAAATTATACACTGAAACCAGGCTGGCACAGGGCCTTTAATGTGTAGCCAGAAGCACATATAACTACATTATGTGAGTAGAAAGAATTTCAGCTATGATGCAGAGTTCAAGGCTTAGTCCATTCTTGTATTATAGTTTGATTTTTGACCCATGCGGGAAGATTCAAGTCGTAAGCGACATCTCTCCTAATGCATGATGGACAGCTACTGTGGGGAACACTCGTAATCATATATATAGAGATATGTGGGGGATTGTTGGGTTTGTAGCCTTTTGTTTTGGTTTTTAGTCCCACATCGGCTAGAAAGGAATGTGTATCTCTACATATATGAGTCTATTCTCTTTATGGAGATGCACATGTAGTGCACATGGGTGTGTGCCATGTGGGATTAATTATTAATGGTATAAAGGCTTAATCAACAATTAAGAAGCTGTAAGCTTTTTGCTCTTGGAAATTTATTTTCATGGAGCTAAGCTCCGTAGGAGCTTAGCGACTCGGACTCGGACTAGGGCTCAAGGGCTCATGAGGCATAGTGCACTTAAGTTGCGCTCGTTGCGCAAGCCACTTGCGCGATCACGTTGTACGGCCCGTTACGCGAGCCCAGTTACGCTGGCCTAGTTACGCAGCCCAGTACGCAGCCCAGTACGCGCAGTGTGCGCAGCGTACGCAGCGTGCGTAGAGTGCACAGTGTGCACAGAGTACGCAGTGTGCGTAGAGTGCGTAGTGTGCGTAGGGTGCGTAAAAGGGGCTGTGTGCGTATGGCTGGCTGCATATTAGAGCGGGAACGGTTGCAGCAGTTGCTGCACGTTCAGGAGTGGTTCTGCCACTACCCTGAAGTTCAGGCAACTGCTTGGCAACCGTCCCGTGGGCTATATATGCAGGTTCTCTCCTCTCTCAAAGGGTGGTAGTAATCAGAATTCCAGGAAGAACAACTCTAAGTGTTCTTTAACACAACAGAGTAGTTAGCGTGTTCTTTAACACAAACACTAGTACTTTTTAGTACGCGTGGGTTCTGTTACTTCAAACAGAGAGAGAAGAGTAGAGCCATTGCCAGAGGAGTTCGTCGTCTTCCGAGGAGTCAGAAGAGCAGGAGTGTTCTAAGGTTTTCCGTCAACCTTGCTGGTTCCTGGAAGCTGTTCGCAGAGGACGAATAAAGCTTTGAGCAACGGTGATAATTCACCCCAGCATTTCTATCTCTCGCCTGTCATCCTTCTGTTGCCTTTAGCAGTTTTGTCAGTATCTTCTTTTTAGAAGGCACTACTGCCAGTTTGCTGCGATCACGAAAATCTCTTTAGATTATTCGTGTATTACGATATCTTTTTAGATCTCGTAATTTGCAGAATCCTTCTGGATCTCTGTTGCAAAACCTTCTTTAAGGAATTGCATTTGAAACGTTGTCTTTACAATTGTTTCAGTTTCTCTGTTTTCCATCGAAAAATTGTGTCCCGACGTTCCCGGCAATAACAATCTCAAAGCTTTATTGCTACGATGGAAAATATTAATGCTTCACTCCTAAACACTGACTTCTGTAAGTTAGAGAAGTTTGATGGAGAGCATTATCAAGTCTGGAAGAGGAAGGTTTATCTCACTCTTCAACTCAGAGACGTGGATCACGTGCTTCTTGAAGAGGAACCTACCGTTCCAGATACTGGGTCTACCGCCGCAATCTCTGCGGCTACTAAACTTCAGGCCAAGTGGAGAAGAGAGAATAGCATTTGCAGGTTGCTTATCCTGAATGCTATGGAGGATTCCCTAGCAGAATCCTATTCTAAGAAGAATATCGCTAGAGACATATGGGAGTCTCTAGAAAAACTCTAAGAAGAAGACAAGAACCGTAGTAAAATATTTGTGGTTGAAAAATATCACAAGTGGTTCTTTGAGGACGAAAAGTCTATGCTGCCGCATGTGAAGGAGTTCCTGAAACTGCGACAGAAGCTGGAAGACGAGGCGATGCCCCTCCCCGACAAGTTTGTTGTTGGAGGGATTGTCTCAAAGCTCCCCGCTGGGTGGAGCAAGTTCTATACAAACATGCATAGGAAGAAGTTGGAGATCACCCTTGAAGATCTCCTACAGGAAATCTATGTTGAGGACCAGATGCGGGCTCAACTGAAGGTGGACACACTGTCCAAGCAATTGGCTAACGCCAATCTGGTTCAGACCAAGAAACCAAAGGGAAAGCAGGCAGCTTTCCACAGCAAGAAGAAGAACCCTGACAATCTAAAAGTCAAGGGAACTTCTATCAAGAAAAAGAAGCCAAAGTCTGAAATGCCTTGCTTCAAGTGTGGCAAGAAGGGCCACTTTAAGAATGAGTGCAAAGCAAAGACCAAGCAATCAGAGCAAGGAGAGCCTAGTAAGGTATCTATGATCACTGACGTAGTTGCTATGATTGCACAGGTTGATGCAGTAAGGACTGACTCTGACTGGTGGGTAGACACTGGAGCCTCCTGCCATGTCTGCTCCAGTAAGGAGTGGTTCACCACCTATACACCTACTTCTGAAGTAGTTATGATGGCAAACCAGGCAGAAGCTGAAGTGCTCGGGATCGGGACGGTGGTGTTGAAGCTGACTTCGGGGAAGTCTCTGATGCTTCAAGGCGTGAAGCACGTTCCTGCTATCGCTAAGAACCTGATCTCAGGAGGCCTACTATGTAAAGCAGGCCACAGGATGGACATCAATGCTGGCCAGATGGTGATGTCTATCAAAGGAACATATTTCGGAAAAGCTTTTTATACCGAAGGAATGTTCAAAATTCAGCTTATAAATCAGTCCAATGTAATTAATGTGATTAATGAAGTCACTCATTCTGCTTATACTCTTGAGTTGTGGCATAATAGGCTAGGACATGTTCATTGTAAACGAATAAACAGAATGTCTAGTTTAGGACTTATCTCTAAGTGTGGGGGTAAGGTAGAGAAATGTGAAGGTTGTGCTCAAACAAAGATCACAAGGAAATCCTTTCCTCGGGTTAATCGAATTACAGATCTTCTGGAGTTGGTACACTCCGATATCTGTGACTTCAAACAGTTCTCTACAAAGGCTGGGATGAAGTATTTCATAACCTTCATCGATGACTTCTCAAAGTATGCGTTCGTCTACTTGCTGAAGGCTAAAGACGAAGCATTTGAGAAGTTCAAGGAGTTCAGAGCCGAAGCTGAGCGGCAGACTGGACAACAACTCAAAAGGATAAGAAGTGATCGAGGTGGGGAGTACAGGTCTTATGAATTCGCATCGTTCTGTAAGGAACATGGAATTGTCAATGAGACTACGGCTCCGTACTCTCCTCAATCAAACGGAGTAGCTGAGAGGAGGAACAGGACGTTGACAAAAATGATAAATTCAATGTTGTTGACTGCTGGTCTTCCTAAGTGCTATTGGGGAGAAGCTGCATTGACGGCCACTTTTATTCTAAATAGGGTGCCTCATGCAACTTCTGACATTACTCCTCATGAACTCTGGTTCAAGGTCAGACCTAACTTGAATGTCATTCGAGTGTGGGGGTGTCTGGCGTATGTCAAGCTTCCAGATCTAAATATTCATAAGCTTGGGACAATGACTACAAAGACGATCTTCTTGGGGTATACCGAGAAGAGTGATGCTCAGAGATTTCTTGATATTGAGTCAAATCATATCATTGAATCTTACGACGCAGAATATTTTGAAGACAAATTTGTAAGGCACAAGAATATTGTTCTTGCAGATGTTCCGGAGAACAATGAGGGTGCGCAAGAAACTGAAGTCTTCAATGAAGATGTGGTCCAAGAAGATGTTGTTGTTGAAACAATGGTTGAACCAGAACAAGCTGAGCCGTCAGCTAAGCGTGTGAGGAGGCCGAAGGACTTCGAAAGTGACTTTTGTCACCTATCATGTGGAAGCAGATCCGCTTACCTATGATGAAGCGATGAAGACCAGAGACGCAGTTTTCTGGAAGGAGGCGATTGACAATGAGATTGATTCCATCACCTCAAATAACACTTGGGTGTTGGTTGATCTTCCTGAAGGAGTGAAACCCATCGGATGCAAATGGATCTTCAAGAAGAAGATGAAAGCAGACGGAACTATTGACAAGTTCAAGGCTAGGTTGGTAGCCAAGGGGTTTTCTCAGAAGCATAGGATTGACTATTTTGACACGTATGCTCTAGTAGCCCGGATGACCACCATCAGAATATTGATTGCTCATACAGCAATACATAAGATGGTGATACATCAGATGGATGTGAATACGGCTTTCCTAAATGGCGAGCTGACCGAAGAGATTTACATGCAACAGCCAGAAGGATTTGTCATCAGGGGTCTTGAAGACAAAGTCTGCAAGTTGGTGAAATCCTTGTACGGTCTTAAACAGGCTCCCAAGATATGGCATGAGAAATTTGATAAAGTTATAAGGTCAAATGGCTACATGGTCATTGATACGAACAAGTGTGTTTACACGAAGTTCGCTGATGGAAGAGGTGTGATCGTTTGTCTGTACGTGGACGACATACTTATCCTATGTACGGATATTAGCTGTGTCACTGAGACAAAGAAGTTCATCTCTAGCAAGTTCAGTATAAAGGACTTGGAGGAAGCTGATGTGATCTTAGGGATCAAGATCATCCGGACAGACACTGGACTAGCGCTGTCACAGTCTCATTATATTGAGAAAATGATCACTCGATATGGGTATCGGGATCTTCCAGGGATCGATACGCCGTACAGGTGTGATCTGAAGCTGAAGCCTAATTCAGGGGAAAGCGTCAGACAGCTGGAGTATGCAAGCGTAATAGGAAGTTTGATGTATGCTACTACTGCCACAAAGCCTGACATAGCTTTCGCCATGGGAATGCTGAGTCGTTTCACGAGCAACCCAGGTACTGAACACTGGAAAGCTGTGAAACAGGTTATGAGATATCTCAAGAAGACTCAGACATATGCACTGTACTACAGCGGAGATCCGCAGGTAGTGGAAGGCTTCAGTGATGCCAGTTGTTGCTCAGAGGTGGAGAGCGAGAGGTCCACAGGTGGATTTATTTTCACAATGGGTGGAGCTGCTATATCGTGGAAGTCGAAGAAGCAGACTATGCTTTCGCGGTCATCCATGGAATCTGAGTTCTTTGCAATTGATACCGCAGCCGAGGAAGCAGAATGGCTTCGGGAGCTCATGTATGATCTTCCAGTGGTTGGGGCGCAAATACCGGCGATACCGATATACTTCGACAACCAGGCGACTGCGGCGATGGCATCAAATGACCTCTTCAACGGGAAGAAGAGGACTGTGCGGTTGAAGCACAGGACAGTACACGATCTTATCAAGAGAGGTGTTATTGCAGTGATTGATGTTCGGAGTCAGGAGAACCTGGTGGATCCGTTCACCAAGGGCCTCAAGCGCTAGCTGGTCAATGAAACAGCTTGTAAAATGGGCTTGAAGGCATTCTGATATTAGATTTTTGTATTCCTACCATAAAGTTTTATGCTAATAGTTCAAAGATTTATCTACTAGGCATCTAGCTTTTGGTTCAAGGGAGGACCACTAATCGGAAGAATATCAGGAACGGTGGGTACATGTTCTATTGGGCATGGAGAGGTTACGGACCTATAACCACTGTTGTCTACTATTGTTTTCTGCAGAAAACGGTTCCTGTGGGAAGGTTGGCTTAATTGCCTTAATGAGTTCTCAGGCAGAGTGAATGCCTGGAGTGCTTTACAGGGAGCACGGTAGAGCAGCACTACAAGGAGTAAAACTCCATGCTACAGTGGGGTGACTCCACAATGAGGTTCCTATATGTGGGGTGCTGCCCAGGAATAGGATAAAGCCTCGGCTTTGCAGGCCAAGTCACAGCGGCGTAGCACCGCAAATAGGCAGTTAGCCTAATGTTGTATATTAAATATAAAGAGGGGTGTAGTCAGCACTACAAAGAGGAGGAGTTCCTCATGTTACAGTGGCACGACACCACCATGAGGTACCCAGTTAGGGATAAAGCCTCGGCCTTGCAAGCCATATCGTTGCGGCGTAACACCGTAAAGGAGCCTAAGGCTTCATGCTGGGTAGTTTGGCACTACAAAGAGGCGGTTGCCTCATGCTACTGTAGTATGACACTACGATGAGGTTCCCGGTACGGGGTAAGGCCTCGGCTTTAAGCCATGTCATAGCGGCATAGCACCACAAGGGAAGCGCAAAGCGTTTTATGCCATGTCTCTTTATAATGAACTCACCTATAGTGTATGACAGAGATATCAGGCCGTCTCTTGAGGGTAAACTTGTAGACACCCAAAATTATACACTGAAACCAGGCTGGCACAGGGCCTTTAATGTGTAGCCAGAAGCACATATAACTACATTATGTGAGTAGAAAGAATTTCAGCTATGATGCAGAGTTCAAGGCTTAGTCCATTCTTGTATTATAGTTTGATTTTTGACCCATGCGGGAAGATTCAAGTCGTAAGCGACATCTCTCCTAATGCATGATGGACAGCTACTGTGGGGAACACTCGTAATCATATATATAGAGATATGTGGGGGATTGTTGGGTTTGTAGCCTTTTGTTTTGGTTTTTAGTCCCACATCGGCTAGAAAGGAATGTGTATCTCTACATATATGAGTCTATTCTCTTTATGGAGATGCACATGTAGTGCACATGGGTGTGTGCCATGTGGGATTAATTATTAATAGTATAAAGGCTTAATCAACAATTAAGAAGCTGTAAGCTTTTTGCTCTTGGAAATTTATTTCCATGGAGCTAAGCTCCGTAGGAGCTTAGCGACTCGGACTCGGACTAGGGCTCAAGGGCTCATGAGGCATAGTGCGCTTAAGTTGCGCTCGTTGCACAAGCTACTTGCGCGATCACGTTGTACGGCCCGTTACGCGAGCCCAGTTACGCTGGCCCAGTTACGCAGCCCAGTACGCAGCCCAGTACGCGCAGTGTGCGCAGCGTACGCAGCGTGCGTAGAATGCACAGTGTGTACAGAGTACGCAGTGTGCGTAGAGTGCGTAGTGTGCGTAGGGTGCGTAAAAGGGGCTGTGTGCGTATGGCTGGCTGCATATTAGAGCGAGAACGGTTGCAGCAGTTGCTGCACGTTCAGGAGTGGTTCTGCCACTACCCTGAAGTTCAGGCAACTGCTTGGCAGCCGCCCCGTGGGCTATATATGCAGGTTCTCTCCTCTCTCAGAGGGTGGTAGTAATCAGAATTCCAGGAAGAATAACTCTAAGTGTTCTTTAACACAACAGTGTAGTTAGCGTGTTCTTTAACACAAACACTAGTACTTTTTAGTACGCGTGGGTTCTGTTACTTCAAACAGAGAGGGAAGAGTAGAGCCATTGCCAGAGGAGTTCGCCGTCTTCCGAGGAGTCAGAAGAGCAGGAGTGTTCTAAGGTTTTCCGTCAACCTTGCTTGTTCCTGGAAGCTGTTCGCAGAGGACGAATAAAGCTTTGAGCAACGGTGATAATTCACCCCAGCATTTCTATCTCTCGCCTGTCATCCTTCTGTTGCCTTTAGCAGTTTTGTCAGTATCTTCTTTTTAGAAGACACTACTGCCAGTTTGCTACGATCACGAAAATCTCTTTAGATTATTCGTGTATTACGATATCTTTTTAGATCTCGTAATTTGCAGAATTCTTCTGGATCTCTGTTGCAAAACCTTCTTTAAGGAATTGCATTAGAAACGTTGTCTTTACAATTGTTTCAGTTTCTCTGTTTTCCATCAAAAAATTGTGCCCCGATGTTCCCGGCAATAACAAAAAGAAGTTGGACTTGGTCGGGTGGCCATAGGCTCTACATATTGTGTGCATTTAATCTTTTCTTGGTCTCGTGTAGCATATACTACTCATGTTTTCTTTGTGCGTTAGGTGATCGACATTCGTTGATAACTGTATGCATGTCTCTGAATCCGACCAAGGTGGTATCAAAGTACTCGGTTTGAGAGGACAAAGCTACAACCATGGCTACATAGTCAACCCTCATATGTTTACCCTTATAGGGGAACTAGTGTCACGTCCCAGTTCCACAGAACCGATAAGTCACCACGGATGTGATGTCGTACAAGTATAAATTGCACATGTATAAGATAAAAACGGTGTACATATGATATTAGATCACAAAACAAGCACTTTGCAGTGGAATAAGCAAAAAATTGAAGATATATAAATATCTCTTTATTGAGATCATAGCAGCAAAATACAAATATTTATATCAAATTACAAACGCTCTTAATGGCCATCGACTCATGCCAACTTGGCTTATATTGAACTTCCCGACTCAGCTTATAACTCACTAGTACAATAAAATTACAATATTTCATACATTATGTTCTTTATAACAGAAAACATCATCTTTTACAAGGAGACTTCTGCACGTCCAGCAAATCTTCGATGTCTCAGAATTGATCAAGCTAATCTATGCATACTACAAATTCCAAGCACGTGTGAAAAAGCCCATAGAGATGTGTCGCAGTACATTGTCGGTGTACTGGTGGACACTTCTGTAGGAACCCTAGAGGGGAGGTGAATAGGGTCAAGCTAACTAATCAAGCACTTAGCACAAGCTAATGGACAATTTAAAAAATATAAGTGCAAGAGAAGAAGCAAAACAATACCGACACCCGATGTATCCTGGTATCCTCCCTAGAGGCAATCCAGTCCCGAAACTCTCTCCGAATTTAATCTACTATTTGAGCAAATAGTTACACACGAGTTTGGATTCGAAGAACTCGCCAACTTCTTACACGAGAGCTTTAGTCCGAAGGCCTCTCCGACTTCAACCGAAAGTTTGGATACGAAGACTCTCCAACTTCAACCGAGAGTTTTGATACGAAGACTCTCCAACTTCAACCTTTCATAATAGGTTTTGATCTCCTTATACAACAAGATGAAGATCTTACTTTACAACTCAATAACTCTAACACAATTTGTGGATGGCAAATGAAAGCTTTGTAGAGTTGTTTGTGGATAGGCTTTGGTGGTTTAGAAATTTTTAGGCTCAAAGCATCAACCTTGAATGAAGGGGTTCAAGGCTATTTATAACCAAAGCATTGAAAAGAGCCAAAGACAATTTTTTCAGTCAGCGAACCGGTATACCGTCGGTATGGACCGGCATGCCGTCGGTATGCCGATCTGGAATGCAACGGCTAGAAATATAGCCGTTGGGATCATTAAATGCTCGAAATCTGACCGTTGGAATTTCAACGTTTCTGAATCGACATACCGTCGGTATGGACCGGCATGCCGTCGGTATGCCGATTTTGTAGACAGAAACTTTCTGTGAACAAAATCGGTATGTCGTTGGTATAGACCGGTATACCGTCGGTATGCCGATTTTCATCCGAAAATGACCTGGGCTAATTTTTACCCTACCTTTCGATTTTGCCATCTATTTCTTGCGTTTACAATTATTCCTAAGACTCATTACAGACTCCAAAAATACTGTAGCAGGTGCAGACTTCTTCAGAGTCTTGAAATAAAGATGGCATGGCTTGGCTTCTTCCTTTGATAGGTGCTAGCTTTTTTCTTTGGCGGCAGCTGTCCAAAGATATCCAGTTTGTAAAAACTGAATACCTTTCAGGGGCATCATCCCCGAACCCCCGACGAGGGGCGCTGCCCCCTCGACCTCCGTCTGCTGACCGGGCAGCGGAACCCCCGAATGCGTGGCTCCGGAGATATCGTCAGGTGGTTCAGAGAAATCTTGTGGGATCCGTCGTCTTTGGCCCACCATAATTTCTTCATTGCATATATCCACATTAATCTTGCTTATTGCTTTTCTACATGTACATGTTAGACGAACAAAGCAATATACATAGTAGCAAGTATGATAAGTTTAATGCACATTAGGACAATACTGAGTTTAAGTATAAGTGCTAAGGTGATAGCATAAATGTTAGTGAAATCATAATGAGTAAACTTAATTGAATGACCATAATCAAAGACATAGTTTTGATTTTTATAACCCGATTAAATTTAAGATAGATAAGCTCATATCAATAATATGTAAACCAATAGGCACATATCACCAAAGGTATAAGTATAAGTAGGAATGCTGTAGCGATAGTATGAAGATTAGTGAAAATAAAATGCTAAACTTAACATATTAACCATATTAAAAAATATGATACAATCATTGGGCTAACAACTTCTAGTCATATGAGCAAACATTTATTAAGATGGCCTTTCTATTAGGGATTAGGGTCAATTAACAGTTCATATTCAGTGAATGAATGAAAGCATGTAAAACATGTAGTAATGAATGATAATTCACTTCTATTGGCATAATGGAAGCAATAAGATACACTACAAGAAAATTTATTTCTCCTAACGTTTTATAAACGTCGAGAAAAAGATAAAAAAAACGTTGGCATACGTATTCCCGACGTTTGTTCAACATTTTTTACAAACGTGGTCGTTGCTCTAGTTGGAAATTTACGACATTTAAGATAAACGTCGGTATAAGTAAAGCCAACGTTTGTAGCAACGTTTAATAAACGTCGAAAATTGTGTGATAAGGGGTAAAATTTTTCAACGTTTTAACAAAAACGTCAGAAATTGGACTAGTTTCCCAACATTCTGTAAATATGTTGGGATTTACTTTTCCAACCTTTTTCTCACAATTTTCCAACGTTTTAACAAAAACGTCGGCATAGGTATAGCCATTTTAAAAAAACTTGAATACACCAAAATATCAGTATTGGTTTAACTTCCAAACCATTCCAGAGTCGATATCATAGAACTTCGAATCAACGTATACTAGAATATTAAGGGATAGTAAAACTCACAAGTAATATTACTATATTGCATACACCAGAACAAAGGTTTTCAGGAACTTCACACGTCTACTATAATGCATACACCAGAATATTAAGAGGTACATATGAAATAAAGCTCTTCTGTAATGTAGTTACGAAATGATATGTTACTCGTCTATTTTTGTTACAAAGGGGTACTTTACCAATTCGGATTACGGTAAGCTTTCAAGTACAAAAGGTGTAAATCATAAATCATGAAGCAACAAAGAGACTAATGACCTTTATACAGAGAACGGGAGCTTTGTGACCATTAAACTTATGTAAAGGTGATCCAACACTGCCAGAAGTGCAATTTTTGCGGTCAAAGAAACCTACATAATTTTTGCCGACCTACAAAAGATGACATAACGAGTTAAACAATACACGAGTGTTAATAATCATTGGCATCTGAAGTGAAGATGGAATAAGAGTCTAACAAAGCCACTAAAGAGATTAAGATCAAAAGAAGCAAACAAGCCCATTCGAAAGAATGCACACCTGGTAAGGATGAGATTTACATCATATGGATTACAATCAACACAGTGGATATCAACATTGTGAGCTTTCTTAACCTGCAATGTAAGATACAAAAATACAAACTCGTTGCAGCTTCAAGATGGAAAAAAATATATAAATGGAGAAAATGTCAAAGAAACACTTGCATTAAAGAGGGGGAAAAAAATCTAAAAGAAGCACCTGCAATGAATTTTTTCTTGTACTTTGTCGATTTATACTCATACTTTTGTCGTCCCGATTTCTTTCCGTTTGCCAAATTACTAACAAGGATGCAGGGTGGTTGTTAAATTGTGCTATCAGTATATATACAAACATATGTAGACGAAAAATTCGTACTTAAGCAACAGAAAAAATAGAACATCCCACATTAGTTCCTATACCATAAATAAATACATGAAAGGTGCAACAGATTTCTTACTAGCACACAACATATGGGGCCCTTGCCTGGATTAAAAAGGGAATTTTGGATACGAGGACATAAATATCAGTTTCTGGTAAAAGTATTTCAGAAAGAATAAGACCTTGTACATCCGTTCTTTGCCCATCACTGATAAAGCTGTTGCAATTTTGCCAAGATTTTCAATTCTTCGTCCAGGTAATGTCTGGAATTCCTTAATATTGCGTTCCTTAATTTACTGCTTAAATTCCCTGGTTTACATAACCAGACATAAGCCAAACAGGTCAAGAAGTTAGCAAAAGCAACCTATAAGTTACAGAAGTATCACCTGAACCCAGTTTTGGAGATGAGGAACTACACATTTACCTTGAGGTAAACAATATAAAAATGTCAGATAAATTGTTTACCTAGGTCTCTTATTTGAATATTGTCATCCTTGGAAGGTATAGTTTACATATAAAAAGGAGATAAGGCTTAGAGAATCAATTATTTTGAGAATTTTAGTAGATTGAAAAAGACGAATATTCATATATAGTATATGGAATAACTATCAACCTTTGTAATAATTTTGTAGTACGCAAATATGACAAAAGTTTGAGTGAAATTTATGTAGCCTATTTGTTCCGAACTTGATTAACCAAAAGATTAGGCTCCAGGAAACACAAGTTATGAAGCATGAGAGAAAATAGAAAGGCAATTGAGATTGGAGATACTAGGTTATGATAGTAGGCAATTAAGTATTTGGTAGTTAGGTTATGATAGTAGGTCATAAAGACCAATTGGCTGAGAAGAATGGAGTTTCCAACATGATGGACAATGGACATCATCTTTCAGAAGCACAAAGTAGTAACTCCAGGATACGATCGAGGTCCAACCATAGCCATTGAAGTAAATAATTTAAATAATTAGGAAATAATTGAAGGAATGTGGGAGATGTGTCCCCTACAACCCCATGAAAACGCCCAAGAAATGACATGAGGTAAGATCATGGGCGTAAAGTACTGTAGCCATCAAAAGTCACAAAGAAGTCCACAAAAGCCAAGCAAAGACTAAGATGTTCAATCAAAATACAAATGGAATTTGTTACTTATGTTTCCCTTTCCTAGTACCTTAGGAGCAGTAGGATTGGAGCTAAGTTAAGTTTCTATGCACTAGAACTATATTGGGGGATGGGTTTGCACAAACCTTTTAAGAAGAACCGAGCCTAGTGCTCGTAATTACATACAAAGGATAAATATGAAGCTCGATCCCTGTGACAAATTTTACATTGGAGACTAAATATCTATAATCTGAAATTCACACTATAAATCTTTGAAAAGCTGTTAGAGTATTAAATTCACACTATAAATCTTTGAAAAGCTGTTGGAGACTAAATATCTATAATCTGAAATTCACACTAAATATCTATAATCTGAAATTTACATTGGAGACTAAATATCTATAATCCCTGTGACAAATTTACGACTGTTAGAGTATTAAATTGAAGCCTTAAACAACTACAAATCTTTGAAAAGCTGGATCACGTCTATTCTTTGTAGGCTGAATCACGTCTTAGATGCATTCATTTGGTAAAACCTATGATAGTTTCTGGCAAAAATTGAAGCCTTAAACAACTATAATCCCTGTGACAAATTTACGACTGTTAGAGTTTCTGGCAAAAGTTGTCAAATAAATCAATAATCAAATTCTCAGTAGGCTGAATCGCGTCTTAGATGCATTCATTTGGTAAAACCTATGATAGTAGAAAAGTACATCAAGCCATCCCTTAAACTCTGCAAGGATCCAACAAAGAAATAATAATTCACAAATACATAATTTTATCATTTGATATCCCAAAGTGAATGCAGTAAAAAAAAATTATAATAAACCTTAATATTCTTTAAATCAATTAAGTAATTAACATACCTTGAACCAACAAAGAAAGGGCAGAAGAGACATTTGGTCTTAGCTTTGCCAGAGGGCGACCATTCGCTTCCCCATTTCTAGGAACCCATGTACCCAAAGGGATGGTACATATTGGTTGCTGTAGAATGGACAAAGAACCAGAAGAGTGTCTAAAATATCTGCAAATGCCTGACAATAAATAAACAAAATAATACGAACATATCACAAAGCATCACAGAAGGTAGAATGTTTGAAATGATTTAATGGTAAGAGAAAAGAACAAAGAGCAAGAAAGATCGAATAGCACTTACATTTTAAAATTCCTGAAAGGGATGCAAGATGTAATATTTGTGGAAATGATCCATCCCGTGATGGTGAATGAATAATACGAACTGTGGCTACGTTGTTCTGCAATATCTTTATAGCTACTTCCTTCAATGAATCAAAGGGACCAGCCTATAAACAAAAGACATTCAGTTCCACAGTCAGAAGCAATCTCAGAAAATTACAAAACAACGACGGCATGATCCAATATTCAAATTCACAAGACAGGAGGTACTGCTGATCTGCAAGTTATTCTATATCTTTGTCATGTTCTAGTCGCATCCACTGTAGTAAAACAACATCAATCTCCCATAACAATAAATAATATATTTGGTATTCTAATTATCTGATAAATAACGATACCAGATTAATAAGAAGTTAACGCTCAGTGGCAGAACCAGACATCTAACAGTGGAAGGACGAAGTCCAAGTATAGTGAAAAGAATTTCTTTCCCTTCCAGAGAATTAGAGTTCATTCGAAAGATAATGCAAAATCGAACTATGATATTAGAAATTCGCTTCATAAATTTAAAAGAAATTGTTAAATATCTCTCAAACGAAATATGAGAGGGGGAGGGGATCGTGACCATGTTTACCTATTATATATAAAAGGCTAAATTACAACTTGATACCCTCAACAAAAACCAAAGCATTGACATTCAGGTCCTTAACAAATACCAAAGCAGAACGTGCAAATTAATATCCTGGTGATAAAGTTAAATGGTTCCAGTCAAAAAAACTAATGAAAGAACACAAACCAACATTATGATCAATCACAAATCAAATTATATAAACCTTGTTACTGAAAATTCAAATCATAGATTCAGGTTCTAAAACAGAGACTGATTAAAAAGTAAATGATAATGTGTTCAGTTAAAGGAAAAGTATTCAAGCACAAGAATAAGACTGACATGAACTAGAGGCCTTTGGAATGGCCTCCCTTGCCCAAATAATAGTTGTTTCCCCTCTTTCCAAGCAGATATTGTGTGTGTCTCAAGCTCTTCCTGTGTGAGATTTGTGCCATGATTTCCAAGCTGCAACTGATAAAACATTGCTCGGTCACTTCAACCAAATTGAACAATAAATTATACACCCATAAGAATGTAGGGAAGTGCACACAAACAAATAGGATAGTAGGAGAAGAGAAAGAAAAACAAGTTGATTAAAACATAAATTGCATGCAGTCAACAACAGTTTAACTTCATATTTTCTTCTCAATGTCACAATCAAATCATTAGCTGAAACAGGCATAGATGTCAAACTTTAACAAGGACACTGTGTCTGACACAACTTCCATAAATCTAACAGTCGTATATGTGTGTTAAATACTACATATACTTTACATTAATATTTGAGGTAATTGAGTTTGTATTTTGATATTATGAAACTTGATAAATACAGAATTGTGTAAACATATTGGTATATTATAGTATTTTCTAAACAGGGGTATAATATTTTTTCGTCTGTTGAAAATTTAACTAATAAATGTAGACTAGTTCAAGCATGCCTACAAACCATAGAAATGCAAAAGATGGAATAAGATTTACCCACTAGCATACAAAATTGACGAAATGTTTAGCTGCTAATTATTATATGAAATATGAACTACAAGCCATGCATTTTTGACCTAAAAACATGTTTTCCAGTTAGACCAGAATATAGTATACGAAGAGGGCATTGATGCAAGAACATTTAACTCTGTTCCTCCAGCATTTATCCCATGGAAGCTAGCAAATCTTATAATTATTTTCTTGATTACACAAGACAAATAATTTCATGGAAAGATGACACAAACAGTTAACTGTGTTCCTCCAACATGTCACCTTCAAAGTGTTTACTTGAGATATTGAACTATGTCCATTCAATCAACTGGCAAATTTTCATAGACAAAGATGATGAATGGAAGAGGTGCACCTAAGAAATCAATCAAAAAAACATACAAATAAGTATGCATATCGCCAAGCTAAGGGGAATACTGCATATTGCTTAGAGCACTTTAACAATTATTTATAGAAGCTTCATATCAGGTTTAACCAAAAAATTATGGCCAATGCTTTTTGTGGAGCTTTCCTGAGCACCACAACATTAACAAAAAGAGCCCAAGAGCATCAAGACATTGTTCCCATTTTTTCTTTAAGGTTTACAGTTTGCCAAAGAAAGAGACTGAAGTTACCTTACAAGGAACTCCTTAAACATATTCTTAAGATTGTTTACTGATGATTAAATGATGAATCAGATTCCAAACACGTACCCCCTATGGCATACACTGGTTGTGCAATAGATACTTTGTCATCAGCTTACCAAGATTTTGTATTAATGCACCTTCTTTTATACATTTCCCTCAATGCTCCCCACAAGGTTGAACTACTAAAGGCCATAATCAAAGAAAGCCTAATTTAGTACATATAGCAGATACATAATAAGTACTAAAGAAAATCAAATTAGTAAGCAGACATACAATGAAACAAACTTATTGAAGGATCTTATTCACAATAATGAATAATAAGTACATACCAATTCATATGAACTAAACAGTATGCACTATTATCACGAGCCTACCATCCTTGTAAAACTCAGTATTTTATAAGGACGGCGGCCTAGGCATTTCTGACTTTGGCGCCTAGGCAACTAATATAGACAGCAAGGTCAGTCACCTTGGCATGAGGGATTCGCCTTAGAGTGCCTAAGACTGCCTCAAGAATCACAGCCCGTCTCGATCGACTTAAACATGGCCAGGCCTAGGCCGATTTATTTTCGACTTTGGAATATGGCCCAGGCACAACAAATTAAAGTTGTTGATATAATAATTTAATATGGATATTAGAGAATAGGAAAAGAACAACATCATTTCCTATCCCAATCTCCTTCCCTTCTTTGTTCCATCGAATTTTATCTCGATAGCCGATGTGACATTAGGTAAATCTCCTTAGTTCTCTTGGACTTCCTTTCTCAGCAACTCACCATTTATTTTTTCACCTCTGCCAAGGCCCACATGATTCTGATGACGATGATTGACTTCTGATAATCTAAATTTATTGATCTCTTTAGTAACCATTGATGGACCTAGATAGATAGGTGGACATGATAGATAATGAGATCTTAGAGAAAAGTGGGACAAAGGTAACCATTGATGAACGTAGAAAACCAACAGCAAATAGCAAATTAGAGGACAAGATCCTAAAGCCAATTTTTTCTGAGAAACTTGTACGCTGGAAAACCTGAGGACAACTAGGAGCCTGCAGAATGAAGAGTAATGAGGGCAACTAGGAGCAAATACCTAAAAGCAGAAATCCTAATACCAAAGAAGACATCTCTTGATGGGGGCTAAAGCAGATTTTTTTTAGAATTGACTGGGAAAAAGACCCACACCCCCCCAACGTTGGTATTGGTCAGTATCAATTGGTATAGGATCGGTACATAGAAACAGTATCGTTATCGGCCGTATGTATCGGTATCGGCTGATACTACAAACCATGGGGTAAATACAAATAACTCTATTTAGTATTTAATTGTCACAATCCCATAGATTAATTCGCTTCCTAAGAACAACTGACAAAGAATAAATTGTGGGGCTGAATGCTGATGGTATGGTTTAACATTTCAAGGAACTATTTACTCTTTTTTAAGACACTCTAAAATTCTCAAACTTTACATCAAACTCTTATCGCCAAGTACTCGTAGAGTACCAAGTTCGTAGAGTGCGTACAAAAATAGCTACATGTGTTGGGTCGGCATTCAAATATTTTAAAACGGTAAAAATATCACTTTGTTATTGAAAGATGTTGATTTTCCAATTTCTCGCACATGGGAGATAGTGTTTTCTTCTAAAATGGGACATCCAAACGCAATCTAAGTGACAAATTTATTAAGTAAATTAAATATGCATTGATAGTGTCTATAGTCTATACTCACACCACTTTCTCCAATTTTATCTTTCATATTAATTAGAATAATATACTAAATATTTGTTTTTTAAAAAACCAATTAGTAATTAAATATCTAATAAAATGCAACTTTACAAATTTTTTAACACAAATCAGGAAAAAAACTGAAACTCAAGCACTCACATCCATGATCTTCTTCTCGAGATCCATGAGCGACTTCTTGAATGGCAGCGTGTCGGGGTTCAACTTCTCCTTGAGGGGCTTGAAGTGCGAGAGGTAGCTGAGGACCCCTCCCTTTATGTTTGGGTCGAGCTCTAGCTCATTCGGCTATGGGTACTCGTGCTGCGTCTTCTCTTTCTTCACGATCTTTGCCACTACCATGCCCGGAGGCGGTGACCATTCCCCCACCTTGCCACCTCCGGGAGCCTGGGTTGCTTTAGGGATCTCAGAGCGATGCCATTAGTGGTGCTTCTGGAGGTCCAAAGGAGATCGGAGGCCGTAGTTGCGGGGAAGTTGATCGATCGAGAAGAAGAAACCCTAGCAATTTAAAAGATATTTGGGAGCAATATGTATAAGAGAAGATAGTTCATGCTTCTCTTCGACCACTAGGGATGGGAATTCCTTAAAAAAATTGATATAGGTTTCTTGTAGAACCCTAGAAAAAGAGAGAAGGAGAAATCAGACATCTACGCTGGATGGAGGGAATTATAGACTTTTAGGGGGGAAATATTTGCAGTCGTAGATTTTCAATGTTTTTTATTATCAAACATTGGCAAAAAATTTAACGTTTGACAACTAATGACTTATACTTTTCAACATTTATTTTTAAGGGTCGGTATAAAATTTTTAAGCCGACTTGAGAAAAAAAATGTCAAGAAAGTCACATATTTTTCGACATTTTTTACCAAATGTCGGTAATACCTCGATGTTTAAAGATAAATGATAGTATTTTTGTAATGTTTATTGAATAAAGTCGGAATATCATGTCTTAGCCAACGTTTCCATAAATGTCGGAAGAAAAAACATTGGGAAAGGCCTATTTTCTTGTAGTGATACATGATATAATGTACTTATCACATGCATAAGACATTTGTTAGCAGTCATCATAATTACATGGTCACTGATGTTTCTCCATGATGCGTCATTCCACCATAGGTTGCAAGCCTCATGGGAGTACTACAATTACCTCGTGCCACTGTAGCACACCAATGTTTTCCTGTAGGTCGAGTCGGTCAGTGCCCCAGGTATCGTTCACGGAAACTCATTAAAACTTTTTGCATAAGTTGTCTATGACCATACAAATGCCTATACGACTCGAATAGAAGCATAATGTAACACCACAGTCCCAAAATATACGTATAACTAGGTGACGTACATGCCTGCCGTATAATAAATATACGTAAGCTGTATATGCAGATATAGGTAATCATGGCTCACTAAACGTCTTCCACATAAAATATAGGAATAAAAATATTATTAAGTCAAAAATAAAAATGTCAATGTACAAGTTGCTGGGTGGAGACAAATCTATTACCAAGCGACTAAGCTAGAAATAAATAGATAGTAAAATAAAAAATTTGTCACAAGCAGTAGAGGATGGTCCAAGGTCAAGACATCTTCGATAGAGAGGAAAGAACACGATCTTGGTTGGTACCCTTGCGGAAAGTCATAAACATCTACCCTTAAGGGATCATCAGGTGCTTAGAAATACGTAACAAGATATATAAAAATATGTCATATAAACTGAATATAAATATGTCACATAGTCATAGGTAAAATAAAATATCTCGAATCACAACATGGCCCAGTATTCCATCATCAAGAAAGTGGACCACCCCAACCAAAGAAGGAAAATGAGTGGCACATTATTCCGTGATAAAACACTGCCCCATGCCATGATCGAAATAGAGTTTGGCAAGACATCAAACAAAGGTCACATAACCATTCTACTGTGAATATGTAGTTAAGAACAAACCTTCAACGCACTGGCACTCTAGTTATATTCGATTGGCATAGTCCCCTCTCTGGGTACAGAGGGATTCAATGCATAATGTTTCTCGAATGTCAGCGACCAGCAGGAATAGTAAGGGTGTAATCAGGCTCGTATCTCCAACGAAGCTTCCGGGTACAATAAGAAAAGTGCATACTTGGCCCATATGTTAAGGAACTGTCTTTCCCACTCTATGCACTACCTATTTTGTATCCACGACACAGTTACCTCTAATAACGGCTAAGTCTTCTAGACTGCATCTATATTAGTAGTTATACCTAATGCATGCGTACTGGTGATCAACCAACACATAAGTTCCCTCTATATGCTACTCACAACTCGTACCTCGTGGCACACCTTGTCAAGGTTTATGTAAATGTATTATTAAACAAGAGGTAGTCCCTTAGCTCTACATCCATATGCATAGATAAAATAAAATCATTAGAAACAACTATTTCAGTGGTTCGTGCCCCAATGTAACTTGGATGCACAGTTTTATATATACAATAAAAAAATCACTAAACAATTAACATGACTACAATATGCTAAATTTTAGAAGTAAATAAACAGTAATTATGGCAAGATATTTTGCCTGTTAGTGGTGCGATGATTTGACACGTTGTAACTCCCTGAATCAATTTTGGTAAATTTTTAAGATTTTTTTCTAATTTTCTTTTGGGATAATATTGTTTTCATGAATAAAACCAAATTTTATTTGGATAGCTATTTAATTAATAAATTTTGATTAATTATGAAATTTATCCATTTTAGAAAATAAAATATTTGATAATAAACTTAAACTTATGAAAAAATTTAGTTTTATTGATTATCATTTCTGTTAAGCTATTCTAATTAAACTTTGTTTAATCTAATTTAAGTTGATTGATGGTTATTATTACTAGGTTATTTATTAATACTGTTTAATTTATATTAACTGAAAGAAAGCATTAATTTGACTAATTATTTTTGTAATATTAATAATTAAGAATGTATAACTAACTGTCTTTAGTTGATAGTTGGCAGGAAAAGAATAAACTGACAAATTCTTGTAAATTAGTTATTTTGTTCCTGTTCCTGTTTACTGTTTCTATTAACTGTTTGAATATTTTGAATTTGAAAATGTGTTTGAAAACCAATTGATTTTTGAAAATCTGTTAAAAAGTTATTTTCTTATAGCCACAAGATCTACACATATTTATAATTCTGCCACTGTACAAATCACCTCAGATCTATTCCTAATTACAATCCTGCCACTCTCAGCTCTGTACACACACACATAATATTATATTTTTATAAATACTGACAGTGTGTCAGTGCACAGTTCTCAAAAAAATACAGTTCTGACACATCACTCTCTCTCCTTTCACTGGCCACTCCGGCCACCGAGCTCCACCGTCAACCGCCGCTATCCACCACTGTCGGAGTTCACTCGTCCCCGCATTCCTCCGCCGCACGCCACCGCCTCGTTCGGAGCCGACCGCACCTCCAGCTCGCCTCGACTGTAGTGTTGTCATCGAAGACCGCGCCATTCTCGAAGAACTTGCCACCTCTTTGAGCTCCGTGCCAACGTCTCGAGTGACGTGCTGCCTCTTCGTATCTCATGAGGCCACCTCGGGCTCTGTGCCTGACCCTTCGGTTCCTGAGTCGACGCCCAAGCCTGAGGAGACTTCGCCGAGCCATGCCGAAGATCGTCGCCGAGCTAGGAGTTCACCGCCTCTCTGGAGCTCCGCCTCGTCGAGGAATCACTTTGACGCTGTCGGATCTAGCCGCTTGGAGCCGCTATGCTACCCACGTCCTCGTCGAGACTGTCGTCGGCGAGATCTGGACGACGACCGTCGTCCCAGTTGCCCGGAGCGCTGGATCTGTTCGCCAAGGATCGACATCCCCGTCGGCCAAGGTAACGTTCGCTCGATCTTCTCGTCCCCCGTCTCTTATCTTCGTTCTTAAATTTTAGGGTTTACAATTTGGGGATTAAGGTTTCTTTGTAGCTGGGAAGATGGATTTGGAAGAAGAGCGACCGGTGAGGAGAAGTTGCTAGGGTTTTGTTAAGGTCGAGGAAGAAGTAAAATTTAGGTTTCGGTAGTTGGGTGTTTCTAGGGTTTCGGTAACCAGAGGAAGAAGAAGAGACTGCGTGAAGAAGAAGAGGCTAGAGATGAAGAGAGTGAAGTTGGAGTTAGGGTTTCATTTTGGGTTAGGGTTTCCTAACATTGAGGAGGAAGAAGAAGGTTAGGGTTAGGGCTTCTCTGATTGTGGCGGGCGGCTGCGTGAAGTTTGTGAGAGGAGAGAGAGAATAGATGGTTTATATTGTTAGGGTTGTTTGAGTTGGGTCGGGTTTGATATGAAATTATGGGCTGTATTAGTGAGTTTGGTCGGGCTTTAGTTCAACTCTGTTGATTTAAGCAATGTAAAATAGGTGGGTCGGGTGCAAATGTAGAGTTGGGCTGAACTTATTCCTCCCTTCGCAAATTATTTCAACAGTGAGTAGTTGGGCCTGGGCCAATCTAGGCCGGTCAGTAGGAAATACAGGAGAAATAAGTTTGCATATTGGCTGGAGAAATGGGGGTTGATTTAATTAGTTGATAGGATTTATTTGGTAGCATGGGTTGGGCTTGGGCTGAAATAGTGTTGGACTGGCAGTGTGAGATGGGCCAGTACAGATGGACTGAATGTATTAGGCTAATTTTACATTTTCTTGTAATAAATTCTTGTTGTTTACTTAAGCATCTCTATTAGCAGTAAAGATTTTATATTAACTAGTAAATAATATTAGTATTATTCATAAAAGAAATTTGTAAGGCTTGAATAATTAGATAATTCCTAATATAATTATTACTTGCACTTGGAAATTAAAGTGCTAAGTAACCATATCTTAAATTAAAATTTTATTTATAATTATGTTTCTGTACAACTATTTTTGTAAAATATCGATTATGTATCTATCTAGTTGTGTTTAGTTGGTATTATTTAGTAAAATCATTAGACATATATTTTGGTAGTAAAATCCTAGTATATCAAAATATTTCTACTTCTAAAATGTTTATTTTGCTAGTAAAAATGTTTCTAAAAAGTTTATAGAATTACAATTATTATTTTGCTAGCAAAATATTCTAGTATTTTCTAAAATGATTTCCTTATTAAATATAGCTTAAAGTATTATTTTGATTAGGCTATATTAAATATTTTCAAAAGCAGTGTTAGCTTTTTTTTTGCCTATAAGTATTAGAAATAGTTAGTTAACAGTCATTATTTCAAAACCCTAATCAATTGTACAAATACCAGGTGATCCATTTACATCCATGCAGTACTACTCCCGTGCTTCCAAGGCGAGGCAAGTACACCGACTCGACTTTTACTTTGTCTTTCTGTCTTACATTCATGTGCCATGTCCTCATATCGGACACGAGATACACACGATTGTCTTGTACCTTGTTTATTTCATTGTGAGTCATTGTTATTACGGGGATTGGGAGAAATATTAGCTTTTGTGTGACCACACCCAACATAGGTATTGTGGATAGCCTAATCGTATATTTCACGTATGATGAAGCCAGATCTTGTAGAATTAATTGCATATTGATTGATTGAGGTCCTTAGCCGGTCACACATTAGTTTAATATTTTAAAATATCATACTTGCATTGATTGTCGTGTTATTGTCTTGTTCATTGATAGCCGGGTTCATTGTCTTGCATATTGATTGTCGCGTCCATTGCCTGTAGTTTTATATTTTATTTCTGGTACCGTAGTTTTATTTCAAGTTCTGGTATTCTGGTTTCACCTTGTATTCTGTACTACAGATTACATTGTATATTGTTCTTGTCGGGGTTGTACTTTGCTCTTTTTCTGACAGGATACGTTGCAGGTGCTTGAGGTCATATGGAGCATGTGATTGCATTGGATATTGTGGGATTTATTTCTTTTGGTTTTTCTGGATATTGTATTTTATGATTCATCATTGTATATTTTATTTTACCGGATTTGTCTCCGGATGACTTTGTACTATAATGACTTGATGGATATTGGCAATTTTCTGGGAACGTTATATATAAAGCTGTGGATGTTTACATTACATTGTGACTTAGAGTTTTCCTTAGTACTGTACAGCTTACTTCGTCGTGTCCATTGATGAAGGCTGGGCGTGTCCGACTCGTGTCCGATTATTCGAGAGCGGGTCGTGACATATTTTTAGTGGTGGCCCATGCAGGTCTATCCTAATGACACTTAGGCAATAAAGTGTTATTGGGGGACCAGCGAAGCTAAGGAAAAACTCATCACAGCATAGGAACTGTATGGTTGTGGTTATGGTTATTAATATTTAAAATTTGAAATTTGATTTTACTTATGATTTTTTAGGTTAGTTTATGATTTTTCTAGGACATAGCAATCAACGATTTTTTTCTGTTACAGGATGGTCGCTACGACGAATGCGGGGACTAGTGGGCAGCCTGCACCCGATGTGCAGGAGCAGATTCCTCCGCCTTCGCCTCAGCCACTTCCTCCGATGATGACATTCAACGGTACTCAGATGATAGCCATATTCCAGCAGTTCATGGAGGTGCAGAACCACTAGGCATGCAGTTTCGGGCGACGATCATGGACGTGCTCCGAGTCAGAGAGCCAGCTCCACCAGCTCCGCCAGCACCCCCAGCGCCAGCAGTGTCGAGGCCAGGGACCGCCAAAGACTATCAGAACCTCTGTCCGATGGATTTTTGGGGCCATGAGGGGATAATCTACGCAGATGAGTGGCTAGAAAATGCTGAGCGGACATTGAAGATGGCGAGGATTTCCGATGACTTGAAGGTCGAAGTTGCGAGCTTACGACTTTTCGATATTGCTAGAGCTTGGTATAGGGAGGAGCCTCAGTTGGCGGAACCCCAAGTTCTATGAAAGGATTTTAAACTGCTGTTCCAGGAGAAGTTCTTCCCGGATGTGGAGCGGGACAAACTTCGGATGTACTTTGAGGCATTGCAGCAGGGGAGTATGACTGTGGCACAATATATATCAGAGTTAACCCGACTCAGCAGGTTTGCAGAGAACCTAGTTAGCACACCGCAGGTGAGGGCTTGGAAGTTCAAGAAGGGCTTCACCAGGGAGTTGTGGCATACAGTGGCTATCAGCCAGGCTACTACCTATGCGAGCATCCTAAAAATTGCTCAGGGAGTAGAGAAGGAGAGGGACCCATAGCTCAAGAAGGACCGAGATATTAGCACCAGCAGTTTCCAGGGTCCACCGAAGCGGACCGACACCCAGCATCAGCATCATCCTCATGTTCGAGCCCCGATATCACCGAGGCAGCAGAGACAGATTCAGACTCCGATATATTTTTCTTGCGCATACTGTAAGAGGCCGGGACACCATGTCGAGGAATGTCGCAAGAAGTTAGGGCAGTGCTTGGTTTATGGATCTGCCACTCACCAAGTGAGAGATTGCCCTGCGGCTTTCACTCGCCAGGGACCAGCACCAGAGTTACAGCAGGAGGATCCATCCCTTGAGGATCAGTAGCAGCAGGGAGCACAGTCAGATGGATCGTTATCTTCCTTTACCTTACTTGTAGTATTTAGATTTTCTTGTAGTGCCTATTTTGAGGCTTGTTTCTGAGTTTTCTTGCATTTACAGTCTTTCATATTATCTAGTGATTATTGTTAGTCCTTGTTACTTTTGTTATTTAAATAAACATTCCTTTTACTCAATTGTTTCTTAAAAACTCTTTACTTGATTTTGTGCACCCCTACAAAACCCTTAAAATTTCGAGGACGAAATTTTTGTAAGGGGGTAGATTTGTAACTCCCTGAATCAATTTTGGTAAATTTTTAAATTTTTTTTTCTAATTTTCTTTTAGGAATAATATCGTTTTCATGAATAAAACCAAATTTTATTTGGATAGCTATTTAATTAATGAATTTTGATTGATTATGAATTTTATCCATTTTAGAAAATAAAATATTTAATAATAAACTTAAACTTATGAAAAATTTTAGTTTTATTGATTATCATTTCTGTTAAGCTGTTCTAATTAAACTTTGTTTAATCTAATTTAAGTTGATTGATGGTTATTATTACTAGGTTATTTATTAATACTGTTTAATTTATATTATGTAACTCCACTTTCCTATTTTTAGAGAATTAAAAAATATTTTTTAATTATAATATGTTTAGTTTAAATGATAAATATTTTGAATTATATTATTGGAGGGAAATTTGTAGGCTAGAAATTATTTTTTTAAAAATTTGAAAGTTTGTTATAACAAACTTTGGGACCCACTCTTTAGTTTTCTAACTGTTTTTCAAAAAATTCTGCCATTTCGAAGAGGGGGAGGGGATTTTTATAAAAATCCCTAACCGGAAGGACTTAAACAAAAATTGGTTTCAGCGGGCGGGGGGGGGGGGGGGGGGGTCTTTTAGCAAATGTGGACATTTTTTTACTTATAACCGAGTCTGTGGAGAGACAGAGAGAGTAATCCAATTTTTTTTCGTTCTCTTTAGTCGAACCTTTCCCCTCATCTTCCCCAACTTTCTTTTGAGCCCAGCCCTAATCCAACTCCGACGAAGAGCGGCGGCAGCCCCGACGAGCACGGCGATGGCGAACGGCGGACGATAAGAGTGGTGGCTACGGGTTTGACGAGCCTTCTTTGAAGCACAACGTCACTCTTCCGACCGACTGCAGGAGCGGATCGTCGTCGATCTCTTCTCGACGACTTTGGGATCGGTGAGTCTCAGTTGTTCTCCTGTCTTCTCATTCCATTGTTGAAATCGAACCACTCAATTGATTCTCGATCTGAAATTCTAGAGCAAGCAGATTTGATCTACTTTTGGAGATTACTGATGTTCTTCACAAGTTGCGTTTCTCGGTTTTGACTCGAGATTTCTGTGAGTGAATTATGAATCTAAGTCATGATTTGATGAATCGAATTAGTTTCGGCACGATAATATTTTGATTTGCAATTCTTCACTCAATTCAGGTTCGGATATTGTTTCGGTTAGATCAGCTTTGAAGGATAGTAGATCGATGGTTTTGGTAAGCTGTCCTAATTCTTGACTCGTGTTTTTCGTAGATTTGAATTGGATTTGGTTTTTCCAGTGAGCAGTGTGAATTGTCTTTCGAAGTTTGATCGATTTGTTATGAATTTGGATTAGATGTGGTCGAGTCAGTAGAATTTCGGATTTATTGTTTGCAATCTGAGTTTTGGGAGAACGGTGGGATGCAGAGGATTTTATGCATATTTTGATCACACTGTTGGTGTAATGTCCACACCAGGGGATCGACTGATTTCGAGTTTTGCTGAGACCATATGGACTTGAGAAGTGGTGTCCAATGCATCAGGTCGAGTTTCCAGTTTTTGGTAAATTTTTCAGGTAATTTTATAACTCAATTACTATGGAATAGTTACTATGATTTTGTATGTGTGTGTGTCCAAGAATTGTAGAGTCTGTGTGTGTGTGTGGTTGTTCGTATTCGTGTTCGTTCAATCATTATGACTGTTCGTGTCCTGATTTGTTGTGTCGGCAACCTGTGTTCGTGTCCTGATTTGCTGTGTCGGCAACCTGTATTCGTGTCCTGAATTGCTGGGTCGGCAGCCTGTGTTCGTGTCTGTTTCGAAGGCGTTGGGTGCAACAGTAGCAGTTATTTGATCTGGGAGGGAATCATTCTCTGAATTCTTATTTTATGTAAAGTTTTGTATCAGTTCTTGTAGGCTAATAGTTAAGTATATTATGTGTGGTTGATTGGTAGTAGTTAGGTTGGCTCACCTTATTTTTCTAAGTATATTAGTCTGGCAGGAAGTTAGAATATGAAGGGGTTTTATAGTCTGGATTATTCAGTGGGTTGTAATCTTATTAATAGTGTGTTGTGTCTTTTTATGGACCATCTTTTTGAATAAGAAATTATATAGGGTTGCTATAATAATGTGTGTAAGGTTCAGTTTGGGTTCTATAAGCTGCAGATATTAATATGTGTAGTAGAGTTCAATTGCAAGTTTGGAAATTATGCTGAGTTGCTATATTGAAGCATTATACACTATAGGAGGCTAAGAACTGAGCAACAGATGTCTATAATTAATTTTATTGGATACCAAGTTGTGAGTAATGCTTCAATAAATTTGGGCAGTTGTTATATTATCTAGCATTCAATATAAACTAAGGTTAGGATTGGTATCGAGTGCTGTGTTTATGGATGCATATATTTTTCTAAATGGCTAAGTCATAGATAGATAGTTAACTGGACAGTTTTATCCAGCAGTTAATGTAGAACTTAAATCACTAGTATTAAAATGCTTGATGGGTAAAATCGAACCAATTTAGATATTAATTATTAATCCACTTGTATCAAATCATCAAATACAGGAGGACATCTAGCCCCGATCTTCACCCGTACTTTCCTGGAGCAAGGCAAGTACACTCTATGGTCTTGTACATTTTATTATATTATGTGCTTCCTTGATTGACACACTACGATACGACATATTTTTCTGGTGCTCATGTTCCTTGTTCTTATTACTTGTACCTGGGGAGGGAAAATATACTATTTATGTGACCAAATCCAAGAAATAACTCAGGTGTGTTAGCTTAGACCCCGCATCGTGCACGCGGGTCCTAAGCCGTACCATTCATGTGCTTTCATGTGCTTACCCCTAGCCGGTCACATACTTAGTTATATTTTAAATATTGTACACACATGTTCAGGAGATATATCATGTACTTAGTTTCTGTGATTCCTGAGATACCATGTTCTTTCATGTTCTTACATACCATGTTCTTTCATGTGCTTATACACCATGTTTTTCTTGTACTTTACATACCATGTTCCCTTGTACTTTCATATCATGATGTCTTGTTCATTACCTAGAACTATACTTTGCTCCGCTCATGAATAGGATATATTGTAGGTGAGTTGGAGGCCCTTTGTGGCACATATTATGGCCGAGAGCCAGTAGATACAGGAGATCCAGCTGGAGTTGCTCTCGACTTAGAGGATGCAGAAGCCTAGAGCTTTACCATTAGCATTTTATTTTATTTTTTCCTTGTATTTGAGACTAGTAGACTCTATCTTTCATTTTGCTGGAATGTAATAAATTCTGAGACTTGTACTTTACTCTGGATTTGGGATACATTTATAGATGTTGTGATTTCATACTTGTTCATAATTATCTCGTTAAATTTCCTTAGATTGGTACAGCTTACTTCGTCGTGTCTAACGACGAAGGCTGGGCGTGTCCGACTCGTGTCCGATTATTCGGGAGCGGGTCGTGACATGTTAACTGAAAGAAAGGATTAATTTGACTAATTATTTTTGTAACTAATTATTATTAATAACTAAGAATGTATAACTGTCTTTAGTTGACAGATGGCAGAAAAAGAATAAACTGACAAATTCTTGTAAATTAGTTATTTTGTTCCTGTTCCTGTTCCTGTTTACTGTTCCTATTAACTGTTTGAATATTTTGAATTTGAAAATCTGTTTGAAAACCAATTGATTTTTGAAAATATGTTAAAAAGTTATTTTCTTATAGCCACCAGATCTACACATATTTGCAATTCTACTACTGTACAAATCACCTCAGATCTATTCCTAATTACAATACTGTCACTCCCAGCTTTGCACACACACACACACATAATATTATATTATTATAAATACTGATAGTGTGTCAGTGCACAGTTCTCAAAAAATACAGTTCTGACACATCACTCTCTCTCTACTTTCTCTCTCTTCTCATTGGCCACTCCGGCCACCGAGCTCCACCGTCAACTGCCGCTATCCACCACTGCCGGAGCTCACTCATCGCCGCCTTCCTTCGTCGTACGCCACCGTCTCGATCGGAGCCGACCGTGCCTCCAGCTCTCCTCGACTACAGTGCTGTCATCGAAGATCGCGCCAGTCTCGAAGACCTCACCGCCTCTTCGAGCTCCGTGCCAACGTCTCGAGTGACGTGCTGCCTATTCGTAGCTCGTGAGGCCACCTCGGGCTCTGTGCCTGACCCTTCGGTTCCCGAGTCGACGCCCAAGCCTGATGAGACTTTGCCGAGCCACGCCGGAGATCGCCGCCGAGCTAGGAGTTCACCGCCTCTCTGGAGCTCCGTCTCGCCAAGGAATCACTTCGACACTGCAGGATCTAGCCGCTTGGATCCACTGTGCCACGCCACATCCTCGCCGAGAACATCGTTGGCGAGATCTGGACGACGATCGTCGTCCCAGTTGCCCGGAGCGCCGAATCTGCTCTCCGAGGATCGACATCCCCGCAGGCCAAGGTAACGTCCGCTCGATCTTCTCGTCCCCCGTCTCTTTTCTTTGTTCTTAAATTCTAGGGTTTACAATTTGGGTATTAGGGTTTCTTTGCAGCTGGGAAGATGGATTTGGGAGAAGAGCGACCGGTGATAAGAAGTGGCTAGGGTTTTGTTAATGTCGGGGAAGAAGTAAAATTTGGGTTTTGGTAGATGGGTGTTTCTAGGGTTTCGGCAACCAAAGGAAGAAGAAGAGACTGAGTGAAGAAGAAGAGGCTGGAGATGAAGAGAGTAATGTTGGAGTTAGGGTTTCATTTTAGGTTAGGGTTTCTTAACATTGAGGAGGAAGAAGAAGCTTAGGGTTAGGGCTTCCTCTGATTGTGGCGGGCAGCTGTGTGAAGTTTGTGAGAGGAGAAAGAGAATAGATGGTTTATATTGTTAGGGTTATTTGAGTTGGGCCGGGTTTGATATGAAATTATGGGCTGTATTAGTGAGACTGGTCGGGCTTTAGTTCAACTCTATTGATTTAAGCAATATAAAATAGGTGGGTCGGGTGCAAATGTAGAGTTGGGCTGGACTTATTCCTCCCTTCGCAAATTATTTCAGCAGTGAGTAGTTGGGCCTGGGCCAATCTAGGCCGGTCAGTGGGAAATACAGGAGAAATAAGTTTGCATATGGGTTGGAGAAATGGGGGTTGATTTAATTAGTTGATAGGATTTATTTGGTAGCATGGGCTGGGCTTGGGCTGAAATAGTGTTGGGATGGCAGTGTGAGATGAGCCAGTACAGATGGACTGAATGTATTAGGCTAATTTTTCATTTTCTTGTAATAAATTCTTGTTGTTTACTTAAGCATCTCTATTAGCAGTAATGATTCTAGATTAACTAGTAAATAATATTAGTATTATTCATAAAAGAAATTGGTAAGGCTTGAATAATTAGATAATTCCTAATATAATTATTACTTGCACTTGGAAATTAAAGTGTTAAGCAACCATATCTTAAATTAAAAATTTATTTATAATTATGTTTATGTACAACTATTTTTGTAAAATATAGTATTATGTATCTATCTAGTAGTGTTTAGTTGGTATTATTTAGTAAAATCATTAGACTTATATTTTGGTAGTAAAATCCTAGTATATCAAAATATTTCTACTTCTAAAATGTCTATTTTGCTAGTAAAAATGTTTCTAAAAAGTTTATAGAATTACGATTATTATTTTGCTAGCAAAATGTTCTAGTATTTTCTAAAATGAATTCTTTATTAAATATAGCTGAAAGTATTATTTTGATTAGGCTACATTAAATATTTTCAAAAGCAGTGTTAGCTATTTTTTGCCTATATGTATTAGAAATAGTTAGTTAACAGTTATTATTTCAAAACCCTAATCAATTGTACAAATACTAGGTGATCCATTTACATCCATGCAGTACTACTCCCATGCTTCCAAGGAGAGGCAAGTACACCGACTCGACTTTTACTTTATCTTTCTGTCTTACATTCATGTGCCATATCCTCATATTGGACACGAGATACACACGATTGTCTTATACCTTGTTCATTGCATTGTGAGTCATTGTTATTATGGGGATTGGGAAAAATATTAGCTTTTGTGTGACCACACCCAACATAGGTATTGTGGATAGCCTAATCGTACATTTCACGTACGATGAAGCCGGATCTTACAGAATTGATTGTGCATTGATTTATTGTGGTCCTTAGCTGGTCACAAATTAGTTTAATATTTCAAAATATCACACTTGCATTGATTGTCATGTTATTGTCTTGTTCATTGATAGCCGGGTTCATTGTCTTGCATATTGATTGTCGCATCCATTGCTTGCAGTTTTATATTTTATTTCTGGTACCGTAGTTTCATTTCCAGTTCTGGCATTCTGGTTTCACCTTGTATTCTGTACTACAGATTATATTGTATATTGTTCTTGTCGGGTAGTACTTTGCTCTTTTTCTGACAGGATACGTTGCAGGTGCTTGAGGCCACATGGAGCATGTGATTGCATTGGATATTGCGGGATTTATTTTTTTTGGTTTGTCTGGATATTGTATTTTATGATTCATCATTGTATATTTTATTTTACCGGATTTGTCTCCGGATGACTTTGTACTATAATGACTCAATGGATATTGGTGATTTTCTGGGAACGTTATATATAAAGCCGTGGATGTTTATATTACATTGTGACTTGGAGTTTTCTTTAGTATTGTACAGCTTACTTCGTTGTATCAATCGACGAAGGCTAGGCGTGTCCGACTCGTGTCTGATTATTCGGGAGCAGGTCGTGACACACGTTCTGTGTAGTCCAATAGCCAAGCTCGACATGAAGAAGTTCGGATTCGCAAAGACATAGGAATATTGATTAGTCATGAATGGGAACAAACTAATCCCAGATGGAAATCAATTTAGGAAATTACTCTTTAGTCAAAAATATACCTTAGAAAATTACTTAGAACATATATTTATATATTCTTTTTAGAAACTTTCAATATATACATACGTATTTAAAATCATAATAGATATTTTTAGAAAGTACTTAATTTATTTATAATCTATTATATCACTTGTTTTCCATTAAGAATGTTCATTTCAAGCCACAAAATAATTTATTCTACTAATGCCCATATAATAATTAATAAAAACAACAAATTATCTTATAGCCCAAAACAATTAACTAATAAATACTAAATATATAAGTGGCCCGTGAACCCAAAATTCTTTAATAGCCCTATATATATATATATATATATATATATATATATATATATATATATAGGCAATATATAGCCTATATATATATATATAGGCAAAAAAAAAAAAAAATATATATATATATATATATAGGCAATATATAGCCTCTTTCAAAATAAATCAGTTTAAGCCCAAAATAATATATAGTAAATAAGCCCACCCCAATAATCACCTAAACTTATACATTGTTTTATAATTATTACTATAGGGCAAAGCCCAGAATACCAGCCTATTAATAAAAAGGCCAAAACTTTTTCTTATGACCTAATTAATAATAAAAATTCTTAAGTAAAATTCTTTTAAGCCAAGATCCATATATTGATAAGCCCATAAGTAGGCATTTACTCAGATATCATTAAAACAAAGTAAAGAAAAAAGAATAGGAGAAGGAAGAGAGTATTGAGACAAGGAGAAGGAGGGAAGAGGAAGAAAGGGATGAGAGAGGGTTCTCACAGCTAGATGCGCTGCTTCGACGGGCCAACCGACCGGAGCTGGCGGGCTGCTTGCCAACAGCTGGGGGAGAAGATGGTGGCGCTGGCATGGTTCGAGGAGGTGGAGAGAGAAAAGGGAGGAGGTCGGGGAGAGCTCACCGGAGGAGGAGGGAGGTAGCTGAGCGCTGGAGGGCTGGCACCGACAGAGATGCGTGTGCCTCTGCATCCTCAGAGGGGCTCCAGGAACAACGATACCGGAATGGAACTCGTCGCTGGAGAAGAGGGTCAGGGCACTGCGCCGCTAGATTCAGGCAGAGGAGGCTCTGGTTCGCGGCCCGAGCGCGGCACAACCGGCATGAAGGTGCGACAGTGGCTCGACTACGGAGTCACACGACGGTGAGAGACGGTACAGATCTGGGTTCTGGTGGAGTTTGACGGTCGGGTGCTCTGGCGGGGGAGTAGGGGACGTTGGCCTCGGTGGTGCGGTCATGGCGCTGGGTCGGTGTCTAGAGGAGATCGATGGCGGTGGTGGTAATGGTGTTTGGGACTGACATCGGTGATGGCGTAGAGATGAGTTACCGTGGGGATGGCCGGAGACCGTCGATGAGGTGGAGTAGTAGTGGCGGTCAGGGCCGGCCCTGAGCAATTGGGGGCCCGAGGCAAATTTTTCTAAATGGCCCATACATAATGTAAAAAAAGTATAAATAAAACTAAAATTTGTTGTAGTTAAGATTTGAACCAAGGACCTTTTAAATACAAATTTAACATTGTAACCACTACACCACAATACTTTTTGTTAAAAAAGTGGCACATGATGCATACTAGGACAGTTCTATATTGGTGTCCCCTTTTGTCAGGGGGCCCTGGGCCGTCGTCCGGCCTACCCTAGGCCAGGGCCGCCCCTGGTGGTGGTGAAAATAATGGTTCCAGCGAGGCGGTGATGGCAACGGGCGGGGGATGGCCGGAGTAGGATTATGTTTCACTGTATGTATCTGAAATGTGCCCGACATGGAAGATTTTTGTGGGTTGTCCATGTCGACAGTCCGACACGGACAAGAGAGTTAGGTTATGGGATGGATGGCGTCGTATCCGGTGTGTCGGACACAAAGGAGGTGAGATTTGTGTATTTGTATTAACCTCGAATAATAGTGGAATGACACTGGGTCGGACCTGTGGCCGGTACGGTTGACACGGAGAAGATGGACACAGACACGGTGCACAATTGGTGATGACTCTTTGTGGGATTTTGGTTGATTATTTGGAATTAGGAAAAACAAAGGGATGACTCCCCTTAAATAGGTCGAGAATACTCCCAGTTGGATAAGGATTATGAATTTATAAAAACCCCTTTAGATAATTTTACCATTTATTTAAATCAATAAATTTAATTTAAAACTAAATCATTTAAATATAAATTCCTTTTAAAAATCACTATTAATTTTCTAATTAATAAAATACCTTTTCATAAATTAAAATTAATTTCAATAAAATATCTAAAATATAATTTACAATATACATGAATCTACTGTCATATATATATATATATCACATGCAAAATTGTATATCCATATTTACATATATTATCTAATATATTACATGTACAGGTATAACAAATAAAATAACACACACACACACACACACACACACACACACACACACACACACACACACACACACACACACACATAAGAGGAGGGATCCACATCCCCTCACTTTTGCATCCCCATGTTAACAGTCGTTGGATTTTTGTTTAAGTCATCTAATCTTAATCGTTGATTTTTTACGGTTAAGATTAGATGACTTAAACAAGATCCAATGGATGTGAAAGAGGGGATGCATGGAGGATGCAAAAGTGAGAGGATGTGGATCCCTCCTCATATATATATATATATATATATATATATATATATATATATATATATATATTTGGTGTGATCCATTTTTTATACTCAAAGAAAAATAGAAAACGTTAAACGTATATTGAAACAAAATATTTATTTCCTATATTTATTAAAAGCTATAATAAAACTTTTATATACACAAATAAACAAATACTATGTATATGCATATTTGTACTCAATGTATAAATACTATAGAAAAAATTCTATAGTCAAATTTGAATGGGTAAATTGCATAGTAAAGCACTGAAAGTAAATAAAGCCAATATTTCCTCATCTCGTGTCATCCAAGTCGTATTCAATGACTTATTTCATCACTGCCATCATTTCACTTGGTGATCTATCAATCTCAAGTCTCATCATTTTAATATTTTCATTTCACATTCTTATATGAACATACACATCGCATCTTTGTTTCAATTGCATTATCAATTCATCTTTCATGTGTCAATTACACATAACTTTCATTATTGACATGTCTCATTCATTCAGCAACGTTAAACATGGGCATCTTTGTGTACATCAACTAGAGCTTTGAGCATTTTAGGGACATAACATAGCAACACAAGAATTTCATTTTATTTAGCATGAAGGATAGAGAAGAATGGACAGATCCAGCCACCTATACAATTGGTCTTCCTACTCGGATCATATATATGCTCAACGGGTCCTCTAGAGATGAATTGGTATAATGCATAATCTTCTTACTTGACATAACCATACTATTGAGCTATGCTCCGCAATTCAATAACATTCGTCCAATTTAAGAAAGCTGCATCATACTTCAAAATTTTCAATTTCAACCCAATTTACTGTCGAACGATCCGATCAAATATAGTAAGCCAAAAAATACCTCCGTGTAGAACGATGCATTACATAATATACCACTCAGAAAAAGTTTCATCTTTGAAACTTAAGAGAATAGCTCATTTCACTAATAAAGTTAATCATAAGAAATTTCTCATTCAGCTTCAGTTCATATTCTAATTCGGCTCTCATGACATATTTCAAAATGTCTTATCCTAATGTACAAATTATATATCATTGATTAAATTCATCTTTTTTTTTCTTTCAAAATACTTGCAACTTGTATTGTTCACTGAAATCTTCCTGGAGTTCTATTTGACCTTAGCTTATTACTTCGACTTTGGATTATAAACTTATTTTCAAAGTTGTGAAACTTGAAATCATCGTGCACTTCAGCCAATGTCATTGGTTGCGATTTGATAAACTACAAGTGCAACTTTTCTTTTCCAAAATTTGAAGAAATATTAATCTCATTCCAACTTGCATATTGAATAATCAAGTTTCGGCCTAGGCATTCTCAAAGTCTATTATCATTATTTCAATTAGCTTATACAAATTTCTTGCTACCATCATTACTTTGCCACATAATTGCTATCTTCCAGTTCACAAATACTAAATCATTAGGACTACCATGATACTCACCTAAGTAAAATATTTCAATCATTCCAAACAAAGGGTCTAACGTAAGACCAACCATATCAAAAGTTTACAATAGTCCAAAATACTATTCCATTCTCTCAATAATAATAATGTTGTTTCCATCTATTGTAAGTACTCCAAGATAGTATCACATTGTTTTGATTCATTCATTCATTTTCAATTAAATTACGAACACAACAGTTGTTACTTGATTTCGATTCAAATTGACTATTATGACTGATCTGACAATTTCTCCAAATATTTTCATTTTCTCACTACATAACATTTGTTCAATTTAGATATCAATTCAAATTTCCCACAAGCCTTATTTGAAACCAATTCAATTGTTACCATCATCTGATATAAAAACATCATGAGTAATTGAAACTCTTTTTGATTTATACAAGTCAACATACTATTCTTCTAATATTTTTTTACTATAATACTTATCCTACTAAAGCTCAATTGTTAAATATAACTACTGAATCTTCCAGCGTATTCCACGAGACAATTTATTATTTCTAAAATATCAAACCTGATGGTCACTCGTTATCAGTCATTCATGCCAAGAGCACAATCCATGCAACATTCCATCTAATATAACATCAGACTGATAATGTTATATATCCAATTTCGTGGTCCAAGTATAAAATCCCCTTATTTTCGAGTAACGATCCATCTTTTATTGCTAACTTTATTATTCCTACCAACTCGATCCAAAATATCACAAGTTAATCCAGCCAAGCGATCTTAAATATTAATTTATCATTCCCCTTAAGACAAGTCAAATCCGCAACTTATGGAACAATCAATCCTAAGCACTCTTCTTAATATATTCAATGCAAGTCTCACTCATCATGTCACGACCCGCTCCTGGGTAATCAGATACGAGTCGGACACGTCCAGCCTACGTTGTAGACTCAATGTAATAAGCTGTACTAAGTATCTAAGAACTCAAATTAATATCACAAAATCCTATCACAACATCTAGTACATCCCAGAGTACATCACAATACACCACCACAAGTCTAGCAATTATTACACCTTTTACAACTAAGCCGAAGCCAAATCCGGAGACAGAAATAAAGGTGTCAGTCCACATCCACAAGTACCCTCACAATACAACATCCAAAAGTAAAGTCTACTAAACAATCTAAGTAATGAAACTAAGGCTAAATCTCTGCAGCTCCTAAGTCCTGAGTTGTGGTGTCATCCTGCTCATCTAGGGCCTCAGGCTCCTGTCCACAGTAGGTAGTACATATAGCATCAAGCTCACCTGCAACATATCCAGTCAGGAGCGGAGCAAAGTACAATATATAATAATAAAACAAGTACAACATGTGAACAAGTAAAGGAACAATGAAATAGGATGAACATGAAAAGTAAATGCATAAGCTAAACTGAATATGTAACATATAATCAAAAGATCATGACAAGTGAATTTGAAATACATACTAAAATATGTGACCGGCTGGATAAAGATCGTGGATAAGAACAAGTAAATGGTACGACTTAATCCCACGTGCACAGGTGTGAGATTTTAGCTTTCAACATGAATCCTAAGTTGGACTTTGGTTACATATTTGTAGTATTTTTCCTTCCCCATATACAAGTAAAAGACCATGGATCAGAATAATATACCAAGTCGTATAACAATGTGTCCAATATGAAAATGTTATGATATGAAGTAAATGAGTCAAAATTATAGAAGTACTTGCCTTGCTCTGGGAGATCAGTAATAGGAATATAGTAATCTCTAGTCCTCCCATAATATATACAAATTGGTTAGGTTCTAAACAATGACATTATTTAACTAATATAATATAGTTAACTATATCTACATATAGTAATTAGCAAGAATATTTTATATTATAATTAGATAGTAATTAGAGCCTAATAACTTACAGCAAATTGCTTATAGTATAGTACTAATAAATTATATATAATAGTCAACTAAATAGCAAGGACCACTTTAGTAGAATAATAATAGTCAGGTTATACAATATTTAGTTAGCCTAATTATTTAGCAAAGATAATAACATCTATACATATATTAGAATATTAATTAATAAAATCTACCATGAATAGAAATTTAGCAATTATTAACAACATTAATTAAGCTAAAAAAACATGCCCCTAGCCCATAACAATATTATAGCCCATTTTTATGACCTGTACATTGGCCCAGCCCATTAGCTCAGTACTGTTACTGCTGCTGATTTATCTTCTATTCTGTGCAGCCCAAAATTCGTGCCCATTACATATTCTAACCCATGGCCAGAATCCTACTGCAGCTAATTCCCTCTTCTTCTTTTATTTCTTTTTTAAACAGTGCTTAGCCCAACACCTTAGCCCGCAGACCCGGCCTATTACCTAAGCCCTAAATACATAAAGCCTCACTTCACCTTCTCTCTCTTCACTCTTTCACTCTCCTTCCCTAAACTCTAGTCAAAACCTTAACCATAGAAACTATTTCTTCCTAGCCACTCACACTCTCCCACTCACTCGTTTCCTTCACAGAAACCCTAGAACTCCCATCACTCCAAAGCAGCCCAAATAGGAAACCCTAACCCCAAAATCATAGTTCTATCGACAACCCGAATCTGTAGGAAGTTCGAAAAGAATAGGGATCCAGTAGATCGAGGTGAGAGCTAACCTTGGGCGGCATTTGCGGTGAATCACGTCGGCAAGGATGACAATTTTCGGCGGCGCATGGTATCTAAAAGTGGCGGCTCGAGCTACGAAGGAGAGGCACGATCTTCGAGGAGGCGGTTGTTGGTGCTTTATTTCCATGGAGAGAGCTTGCTCTCAACATGCCTTGTAAAATTTTAGTCCCACATTGGAAAAGCACCATGAGTTATCTTAACATATATACTTGGGTGTGTTGTTGAGAGATACACATGGGGTGGTGACCCTAAGGAGGGAACCATGTGGGTGATTTTACTAGGAGGTAAGAATAAGGCTCCAAGGATTAAGCATTAATGCTTTTGTCATTCTCTTGGATTAATTCCACTTGGAGCTAAGCCCCAAAGGGGCTTAGCGACTCGGACTCGGACTCGGACTCGGACTCGGGCTCGGGCTCATGGGCTCATGGGCTCATAAGGCGTAATGTGGCGTTTTGTTGGCGCACTTTGCACTTAGCACGTCAGCAGTCATGCGTTCTTTATGCGGCTCATATGCGGCCATGCGGTCTTATGCGGCATGCGGCTCATATGCGGCCTCATGCGGCCATGCGGTTCATGCGGCTCATGCGGCCATGCGGCTCATACGGTCCATGCGGTCCATGCGGCTCATGCGGTCCATGCGGCTCATACGGCTCATGCGGTCCATGCGGCTCATGCGGCACATGCGGTCCATGCGGCCCAAGCGGTCCATGCGGCCAGGCTGCTGTTGCTGCTGCCGCATGGAGGGCTATGCTGACTGTGCAGATTTTAAATCGGTTATGGAAAGGGTGAATCAATGTGATTAATTCAGATCCTATCTTTGTGGGATTTGAATTAATTTCGTTACTATCTTTGTGGGATTTGAATTAATTCAGTTCCTATCATTGTGGGATTAGAATTAATTCATTGCTATCTTTTTGTGATTTGATTCAATCTTTCCATAACTGAAGAGGCGGCTAGGGTTTCCACCCTCTCTCTATATATACTCTCTTCTGGCCTCCTTTGTGGGAACTACGAAAATACAAGTCAGAAAAGGAGAAAGAGAGAGAGAGAGCTGCTGCCGCCATTGCAAGTCCATCCGAGGAGTCAGAACAGAGGTGACATCGAGCGTTCTACAAGTTATTCAACTTGCTGGTTCCTGGAAGCAGATCATGTGGGGCGAATCTTGCTTTGAGCAATGGTGTTTTGACACCCCAGCATTGTTCTTCTTCTCATCTCTCTCTAGTTTTATTGTAACTCGTTCTGTCCCAATTGTAACACGTTTGCAAGGAAGAACGAGAGATCTTCTCTTCTCTTTTTCCCTCCTTCAGATTGTAATTTGGCTATTTGATTTTTTATACCATCGTAGATCTTGAGTTTGCTCTCTGTAAAGTTTTGTGGGACATCTCAGATCTCGATTGCATCTGTTTTTCATCTTTGATCAAGCCCCGGGCCTAACAATCTCAAAGCAAGATCCGTATAGATGGAAAACATTAATGCTTCGCTCCTCCAATCGGACTTCTGCAAGTTGGAAAAGTTCGATGGAGGGCATTATCAAGTCTGGAAGAGAAAGGTTTACCTAACTCTTCAACTGAAAGACGTGGATCATGTTCTGTTGGAGGAAGAACCCTCTGTTCCAGACACTGGATCTACTGCCACAATCAACACGGCTATCAAACTCCAGGCCAAATGGAGAAGGGAAAATAGCATCTGCAGGCTTCTCATCCTGAATGCTATGGAGGATTCCCTGGCAGAATCCTACTCGAAGAAGGAACTTGCCAGAGACATATGGGAGTCTGTGGAAAATCTGTATGAAGAAGACAAGAATAGGAGCAAAATGTTTGTGGTTAAAAAATATCACAAATTGCTCTTTGAGGACGAAAATTCCATGTTACCACAGGTGAAAGAATTTCTGAAGCTGCGTCAGAAACTGGAAGACGAAGAGATGCCCCTTTCCGACAAGTTTGTCGTCGGAGGGATCGTCTCAAAACTTCCTGCTGGATGGAGTACCTTCTATGCAAGGATGCACAGAAAGAAGCTAGACATTAGCTTGGGAGATCTACTTCAAGAGATCCATGTTGAGGACGAGATGCGTTCTCAACAGAAGATGGACACTCTGTCCAAACAGTTGGCTAAAGCCAATCTGGTGCAGATGAGGGATCCCAAGGGGAAGCAGGCGACTTCTCATCCCAAGAAGAAGGACTTCACTAATCTGAAAGTGAAGGGTCCTTCATTCAAGCAACAGAAGACTAAGTCCCACGTGACTTGTTACAATTGTGGCAAGAAAGGCCACTACAAGAGTGAATGCAGATCTAAGCCTAAACAATCAGAGAAAGGTGAGCCTAATAAGGTTTTATTGGTTTCTAACATTGTTGCTATGATCGGACAGGTCACAACTGTGGGGGTTGACTCTGACTGGTGGATAGACACTGGTGCGACTTGCCATGTCTGTTCTGACAAGGAATGGTTCGTCACGTACCAGCCGACATCTGAGAAAGTTGTCATGGCGAACCAGGCCCAAGCTGAAGTACTGGGGATTGGGACTGTGGAGCTGAAACTCACTTCTGAGAACACTCTGACGCTTCAAGGAGTGAAGCATGTTCCTGCGATTGCCAAGAACCTAATCTCTGGGAGCCTGCTCTGCAACGCAGGCTTGAGGATGGACATCAACGCTGGTCAGATGGTTATGTCCAAGAAAGGAACATACTTCGGGAAGGCTTATCAAACCGAAGGAATGTTTAAAATTCAGCTTGTCAACTAGTTTGATGACATTAATGCAGTTGCATTTTCTGATTATTCTCTTGAGTTGTGGCATAATAGACTAGGACATGTTCATAGTAAAAGAATCAACAAAATGTCTAGTCTAGGACTTATCTCCAAATGTGGGGGTAAGGTGGAGAAGTGTGAAGTGTGTGCTCAGACGAAGATCACAAGGAAACCCTTTCATCGGGTCAATCGAAGCACAGATCTTCTGGAGTTGGTGCACTCCGATATCTGTGACTTCAAACATTTCTCCACGAAGGCCAGGATGAAGTATTTCATAACCTTCATCGACGACTTCTTAAAATACACGTTCATCTACTTGCTCAAGTCCAAAGACGAAGCTTTCCAGAAGTTCAGAGAGTTCAGGGCCGAGGCTGAACGGCAGACTGGACAACAACTCAAGAGGCTGAGAAGTGATCGAGGTGGGGAGTACAGGTCTCATGAATTCGCATCGTTCTGCAAAGAACATGGAATCATATGCGAGACTACTGCTCCATATTCTCCTCAATCCAACGGAGTAGCAGAGAGGAAGAACCGGACATTAACAGAAATAATGAATTCCATGCTGCTCACTGCAGGTCTTCCAAAATACTACTGGGGAGAAGCTGCATTAACGGCCACTTTCATTCTGAATAGAGTGCCATATGCAACTTCGGACGTAACTCCTCATGAACTCTGGTTCAAAGTCAGACCCAACTTGAATGTCATTCGAGTGTGGGGGTGTCTGGCGTATGTGAAGCTTTCAGATCTGAAGATTCAGAAGCTGGGGACAAGGACTACGAAGGCTATCTTCTTGGGGTATGTCGAGAAGAGTGATGCTCGAAGATTTCTTGATATTGAATCAAATCATATTATCGAATCTCGCGATGCTGAATACTTTGAAGACAAGTTCGCAAAAGACAAAAACATTATTCTTTCGGACATTCCGGAAAATGATGTAGGTACTAATGAGACTGAAATCTCATACGAGCCAGTAGTCCAAGAAGAAGCTGTTGTTGATAAAACAACTCTTGCACCAGAACTCGTCGAGCCGTCAGCTAAGCGAGCGAGGAGACCGAAAGATTTCGGAGATGACTTTATCACCTATCATGTGGAAGCAGATCCGCTTACCTATGATGAGGCGATGAAGACCAGAGATGCTATCTTCTGGAAGGAGGCAGTGAATGACGAGTTTGACTCTATCACCTCCAATAACATATGGGTGTTGGTAGATCTACCTGAAGGAGAAAAGCCTATTGGATGTAAATGGATCTTCAAGAAGAAGATGAAGGCAGATGGAACTATTGACAAGTTCAAGGCCAGGCTGGTCGCCAAGCAATTTTCTCAGAAACAGGGGATAGACTACTTCGACACGTACGCTCCAGTAGCTCGGATGACCACCATCAGGATGTTAATCGCTCTAGCAGCTATACATAAGTTGGTGATACATCAGATGGATGTAAAGACAGTATTCCTGAATGGGGAGCTGATCGAAGAGATTTACATGCAACAGCCAGATGGATTTGTCGTCAAAGGTCTTGAAGACAAAGTCTGCAAGTTGGTGAAATCATTATATGGTTTGAAGCATGCTCCCAAGATGTGGCATGAGAAGTTTGACAAAGTTATTAGGTCAAACGGCTACAGAGTCAGCGAGACGGACAAATGTGTTTACACAAAGTTCGCTGATGGAAGAGGAGTCATCGTTTGTCTGTACGTGGATGACATGCTAATCCTAGGTACGGATATAGGCTGTGTCACAGAGACAAAGAAGTTCCTCTCAACCAAGTTCAGTATGAAGGACTTGGGGGATGCAGATGTCATCTTGGGCATAAAGATCATCCGGACAGACACTGGAGTAGCGCTGTCACAATCTCACTATATTGAGAAGATGCTCACACGCTATGGGTATAAGGATCTTCCAGGGATCGATACGCCATACAGGTGTGATCAGAAGCTGAAGCCAAACTCGAGGGAAAGCGTCAGGCAGCTGGAGTATTCTAGCATTATCGAAAGTTTGATGTACGCAACTACTGCCACAAGGCCTGACATAGCTTTCGCCGTGGGAATGCTGAGTCGGTTCACAAGCAACCCAGGGGTTGAGCACTGGAAAGCTGTGAAGCGAGTAATGAGATATCTCAAGAAGACTCAGACATATGCACTGCACTACAACGGGTATCCGACAGTGGTGGAAGGCTTCAGTGATGCTAGCTGGTGTTAAGAGATGGAAAGCGAGAGATCCACAGGTGGATATGTCTTTTCCTTGGGTGGAGCTGCTATATCGTGGAAGTCGAAGAAGCAGACTATACTCTCTCGTTCCTCCATGGAATCTGAATTCTATGCACTTAAAACTGCAGCAGATAAAGCAGAATGGCTTCGGAAGCTCATGTATGATCTTCCAGTGGTTGGGGCTCAGATATTGGCGACACCAATCTACTGTGACAACCAGGCGATTGCGACGGTGGCATCAAATGACCTCTTCAACGGGAAGAAGAGGACTGTGCGGTTGAAGCACAGGGCAGTACACGATCTTATAAAAAAAGGTGTAATTGCAGTGGTTGATGTTCGGAGTCAGGAGAACCTGGTAGATCCGTTCACAAAGGGCCTCAAGCGCCAGTTGGTCGATGACACAGCTTGTAAAATGGGCTTGAAGGCATTCTGATAGTATGTCTTTGTAATCCTACCATAAAAGTTTTATGCTATTAGTTCAAAGAGAAATCTACTAGGCATCTAACTTTTGGTTCAAAGGTGGATCACTGACTGGAAAACTATCAGGTAACGGTGGGTACTTGTTCTATAGAACATGGAAGGGATACAGACCCATAACCACTGTTGTCTACTATGTATTTTTCTGCAGAAAAACAGATCCTGTGGAAGGTTGGCTTAAACGCCTTAATGAGTTCTCAGGCAGAGTGAATGTCTGGTGTGCTTTACAGGAAGCACGGTAGAGCAGCACTACAAGAAGTGAAACTCCATGCTACAGTGGGATGACTCCACCATGAGGTTCCCAGGTAGGGGTAATGCCTCGGCTTTGCAAGCCAAGTCATAGCGGCGTAGCACCGCAAATAGGCAGGTAGCCTAATGTTGTATGACGTAATTAAAGAGTTGTAGACAGCACTACAAAGGGGAGGATGGCCCCATGTTACAGTGGCACGACACCACGATGAGGTACCCAGGTAGGGGTAAAGCCTCGGTATTGCAAGCCATGTCGTTGCGGCGTAACACCGCAAGGAAGCCTTAGGCTTCATGCTGGGTAGTTTGGCACTACAAAGAGGCTTGTGACCTCATGCTACAGTAGTATGACACTACGATGAGGTTCCCAGGTAGGGGTAATGCCTCGGCTTCAGGCCATGTCATAGCGGCGTAGCACCGCAAGGAAGCGCAAGGCTTCATGCCATATCTCTTTAATAAAGAACTCACCTATAGTGTATGAAAAGAGATATCAGGCCGTCTCTTGAGGGTAAACTTGTAGACGCCCAAAATTATACACTGAAACCAGGCTGGCACAGGGCCTTTAATGTGCAGCCAGAAGCACACGTAACTACACTTTGTGAGTGGAAAGAATTACAATTGTGGTGCAAAATTTAAGGCGTAGTCCATTCTTGTATCACATTGTTATTTAACCCATGCGGGAAGATTCAAGTCGTCAGCGACATCTATCCTAATGCAAAATGGACAGTTACTGTGGGGAACGCTCAACCCTGGACACATATATGTTGTGATATGTAGAGGATTGTTGGTGCTTTATTTCCATGGAGAGAGCTTGCTCTCAACATGCATTGTAAAATTTTAGTCCCACATTGGAAAAGCACCATGAGTTATCTCAACATATATACTTGGGTGTGTTGTTGAGAGATGCACATGGGGTGGTGACCCTAAGGAGGGAACCATGTGGGTGATTTTACTAGGAGGTAAGAATAAGGCTCCAAGGATTAAGCATTAATGCTTTTGTCATTCTCTTAGATTAATTCCACTTGGAGCTAAGCCCCAAAGGGGCTTAGCGACTCGGACTCGGACTCGGACTCGGACTCGGACTCGGGCTCGGGCTTATGGGCTCATAAGGCGTAATGTGGCATTTTGTTGGCGCACTTTGCACTTAGCACGTCAGCAGTCATGCGGTCTTTATGCGGCTCATATGCGGCCATGCGGTCTTATGCGGCATGCGGCTCATATGCGGCCTCATGCGGCTCATGCGGCTCATGCGGTTCATGCGGCTCATGCGGCCATACGGCTCATGTGGTCCATGCGGTCCATGCGGCTCATGCGGCTCATGCGGTCCATGCGGCTCATGCGGCTCATGCGGTCCATGCGGCTCATGCGGCACATGCGGTCCATGCGGCCCAAGCGGTCCATGCGGCCAGGCTGCTGCTGCTGCTGCTGCCGCATGGAGGGCTACGCTGACTGTGCAGATTTCAAATCGGTTATGGAAAGGGTGAATCAATGCGATTAATTCAGATCCTATCTTTGTGGGATTTGAATTAATTTTGTTACTATCTTTGTGGGATTTGAATTAATTCAGTTTCTATCTTTGTGGGATTAGAATTAATTCGTTGCTATCTTTTTGTGATTTGATTCAATCTTTCCGTAACTGAAGAGGCGGCTAGGGTTTCCACCCTCTCTCTATATATACTCTCTTCTGGCCTCCTTTGTGGGAACTACGAAAATACAAGTCAGAAAAGGAGAAAGAGAGAGAGAGCTGCTGCCGCCATTGCAAGTCCATTCGAGGAGTCAGAACAGAGGTGACATCGAGCGTTCCACAAGTTATTCAACTTACTGGTTCCTGGAAGCAGATCGTGTGGGGCAAATCTTGCTTTGAGCAACGGTGTTTTGACACCCTAGCATTATTCTTCTTCTCATCTCTCTCTAGTTTTATTGTAACTCGTTCTGTCCTAATTGTAACACGTTTGCAAGGAAGAACGAGAGATCTTCTCTTCTCTTTTTCCCTCCTTCGGATTGTAATTTGGCTATTTGATTTTTTATACCATCGTAGATCTTGAGTTTGCTCTCTGCAAAGTTTTGTGGGACATCTCAGATCTCGATTGCATCTGTTTTTCATCTTTGATCAAGCCTCGGGACTAACAGCGGTTTGTTCCACGAGGAGGCTGCTCGGTTCTCGAAGAGTCGTTACGAGGATCGAGGCCTGGACGTATCAGTCGAGGTGGCGTCAGCGGTCTAAATTGGGTCACCGATGACCGGATCTGAGCCGTAAGGAAGTCGTCGATAAGGTGGTACAGCGGGTACGACGGTGACGGCTAGGCGGAGCTGGTCATCAAAAATTCTAGAAGACAAAAGAAGAAGGTAAGGAAGGAGAAACAAAGAAAAGAAAAGGAAGGGGAAACGTTAAGACAACTCGCCGCGACAGTAAACAGCTACGGCAAAGTCGACAACTCCGGTGGCTCTGATCGGGTCCAGACGATTCTGGATTTTACTTCAACGGTCTAGATCTGGCTAGATCTGGTCAGGTGACGGCGGTGCTGCCGTGGCATCGATGAGACGCAATAAACTTCGACACGGCTTGGTCGTCTGGGCCTGAAGATCTGTGTCCGATCCTGACAAGGCAACGACACTGCTAGGATGAGCGGCGGTGCTCAAGCTCCAGTCGGCAAGATCAAGGAGGGTGAACGACGAGACTGGATGGCGGCAAATCATAGAGACAGTGGTTATCACTATCTCGACGGTCTAGATGAGATCCCGACGAAGTCAGACGACGCTCAGTGGAGGAAGGCGGTGGACGGCGGCAACGTGCAGTGGCAGAGCAGTGATATGTCAGTAAAACTATATGGTGTCAGAACAGTTAATATAATAAAATAATAACTAGGGAACATCTCCAATATTTATATTAAAATATTAGTGTGCTCTACAAGTCAGCCTTAGTAGCTCTGTAATTTGTAATAGATCTAGGATTATTAGTGAAGAAAGCTAACTAACCTGCTAACTAACGAACTAACTGCTACCTAATTAATTAGTTAATTAACTGTTAATTAGAATTAATACACGATTAACTAAAACTGTGCTAAGTCCCACTTAGGAATTTTAGGCTAAAGCCTACGATCCAGCCCAAGGCTTGGTAGGCTCTAAATAGAAAAACTGATTAAAAATAGATCTAGCCCATAAATTGAACTAATTAATCATTATTAAATAAAATTAGTAATTAATAAATAATTATTAAATTAAATAAAAAAATTAATTATTTTAAATTGGATTTATTATTTAAAACTAAGTTTTATTAAGAAATAAAATGCACTTTTCCAAATAGAAATTTAGGAAATAAACCCTAAAATTTATAAAAATGATTTTAGGGAGTTACAAATCTCTCCCCTTAAAGAAATTTTGTTCTCGAAATTTAGAGAACAACCACACTTTATTGAAATCCAACATTCAAACACAACTGTTTACAACAACCAAAGAAAAGGCTTTTATTGAAATTCAAAAGATTTTATTGAAATACAACAATCAAACAAAAAGACTAGGGAAGCGCTCTCCCATTTCATCTTCGCGCTCCTAGGTAGACTCTCCAAGAGAGTGGTACCTCCACATAACTCTAACCAAAAAAATTGTATGATTCCTTAGCTGCTTCTCTCGGTGGTCGATGATCTCCATGGGCTGCTCCACGTATGCAAGACTCAGTCCTACTTTCAACTTTGAGTAATTGACTATGTGGCTCGAGTCAGCAATATATCTGCGAAGCTGAGATACATGGAAGACGTTGTGTACCCCATCAAAGATAGTAGGATGTGCTAGCCGGTGCAACGTTCCCAATCCTCTCAATCACTTTGAAAGGACCGATGTATCTAGGGCTAAGCTTATCGCCCCTTCCAAATAAGATAGTGCCTATAGTAGGAGAAATCTTCAGAAAACCATATCTCCTACGACAAACTCTAAGGGTCTTCTGCTGCTATCGGTCCAGTGTTTCTGCCCGTCTTGGGCAACTCTAAGACGCTTCCTGATCAACATGACCTTCTCAGCTGAGTCAACTACCATCACTGGTCCAAGTAAAGTCCTCTCTCCAACACCATCCTATGATAAAGGTGTACGACACCGTCAGCCATAAAAAAGCCTCAAAAGGTGTCATGTTTATGCTCGCCCGGTAGCTGTTGTTATAAGAAAACTCTACCAGGTGCGAGTGATCCTCCCTGGATCCTCCAAAATTTAGAGTACAGACCCTCAACACGTCTTCTAGGGTCTGGATAGTCTTCTCTGATTGCCAGTCAGTCTATGGATGATAAGCCATGTTGAACTTCAATTGAGTGCCCAAACTCTACTGCAGACTCTTTCAAAAATATGAAGTGAACCTGCTATCTCTGTTTTAAACAATGCTGACTGGTACTCCGTGAATTCGCACAATCTGCCTCATGTAGAGCTCTGCTAACTTCTCCATCGATAGCCCTACATTGAACATAATTACGTGAGCCAATTTTGTTAGTCTATCTATGACAACCCAATTACCGTCTTTCCTGGTAAGCCTGAAAGAAAATCATAGTTATATGTTCCCACTTCCATTCTGGAATAGGTAAAGGCTAGAGTAATCTCTCTGGTCTCTGTCATTCTGCATTAACATGCTGGCAAACTAGACATCTCGAGACAAATTGGCAACTTATTGCTTCATCCTATACCCCTAAACATACTTCCGTTAATCCTTGTACATCTTCGTGGCTCCTAGGTGAATAGAATACTGCGACTGGTGGGCCTCCTGTATGATCTCTTCTCTTATGGTACCTTTAGACACACACAACCCAGCTCCATGTCTTAGGGTACCATCATCTGCTATGACAAAGTCTTCCAGCAATCTTGCGTCCACCTATGCCTTGAGACAATAGAGACCCTTATCTAGAAACCGGGCCTCCTTGATCTTCTCTATCAATCCTGATTGGATCTGCATATTCATCAGCTGTCCCTCAATCCCTGGAATGATGACTTCAATTCCCAAACTCTCCAAGTGTTACGCCCCTGTCCCTTAGGACCGATCGTCTTTGCTAAGACATGATATCGCACGAGCCTAGATTGCACTCGTACAAGGTGGGGCCATAACGACCGATTACAATAGCTTACGACGGGGTCGTCACATAGAAGTCCCAAGCAGAAATATTAAATAACACTAACGAAAACTTGAAGCAAAACACGAGTCATTCAAAATGCTCTTTATTGATATTGAAACAAAGGTTACAATATGGCACAACGCCATGATTATAATCACTCAGTCACACTCTTCTTATAGTATAAGTCACTCAGCTCTCTCTCATCTCTCAGTACAATTTAACGAGACAGCGGATGCTTCAGATAGGCAATTTTCATACATTATATTCTGTATAAGTCCAGATTCTATACGGCCGCACGTATTGAAATGCCAAGGAACTCCGTGCCTCGACCCATCCATGCGAGCTCCGCGCCAATGAGCTTCTACCTGTGCCTGTATATGAAAACTGTGTAGGTGTCAGTACTCAACTGTACTAGTGGAGTGAGCTCCTCGCCCACCCAAACAAAACCAACACGTTCATTTACTTTGTGCAACATAATCCCCCTTATGATTTTCTTTCTATTCTTGCCTTAGGATCGATTTTATGACATAATCGCGTGACCTATTTTGTGTCTCCAGACTATCAACATGCTTTGCACCAACAACTTACTTATACATTACCTTTAGACCATCCAAGTGTCGACGACGTCAACTTATCGACTCATGCTTGACATTCGGCTCATATTTGGAATACAACAACTTGGTCATGCCATAAGCTCTATTTGTGCTTTAATATAATCGAGGAAGTGCCTCCCCACTTAGTCTTGTCTATACTTGTGTCGTGACAACATGGCCATGCCTCAACATATCGAGGTCGTGCCTCGCAATTCAATATGACTTAATCGAACTTGCCCTGCGGTCCTGTAGCACCCAGTTTCTAAAATGAGGATAATTTTGATATTTTGTAATTATAATCATTTAATAATAATATTTAAACCATGTTATAATTTTTGGTGATTTTTAGTTAATTTAAAACTATTTAAAACTACGACTTGTGATTTTGATGATTGACTAGTGTAACCCTAGAGTTTGGCTAAGCCTAGAGACTAACCATGACCAAGGGAGCCTAGTCATGTGATTAGGATGAGTAATTACAACTTTTTAGCATAAGGATATTTTGGTCATTTTGATAATTTTGTGAAATTGTAAATTATGTTAATTAAATATTGTGCTAATCTTTTAGTTAAGCCTTAACCTAGAAGTTTAACCTAACCTAGATTAGTCTTGAGGTTAGAATCATGGTTAGAACATTCCTACTAAGTGCCAAGGTTAGTAATATCTAGATATTCCTGGGTAGGATATTTTTCCTTTGAGATATCTGTGAAAAAGAAGCCTAGAACCAATAGGAAGGCTTAGAATTGGGTGGAATGATCTTAGCCACTCATCTATACCTAAACAAATCCTAATTTCCTTAGATGACCAGCCATCAAGTGCCCCCCTTCCTATAAAGCATCCTTGCCACTCCCCAATCCTGGAATACGTATTTTAATACGTAAACCGATAAATTGTATTTACCTTGTATTTATACGATATTTATTATACAGTATTTCTTCATGCATTTCCCAAAAATATTCGACAAAATATTATTTTCTAATTTATTTTCTGTATTTGGGCCTACAGTTTTGGCTCATTTGGGTAACCTATTCTTGGTTCACCCGTGGTTCATCATGAACCATTTGGTTCATCATGAACCCATGGGTTCAAGATTCTATATAATAACTCCTTTCCTTCTCTCTCCTCTCATTTACTTCTTCTCATTTACTTCCTCCACCAACCAAGGCAAGTACCAACTTGCTCAAGAGAAGGATCCATAATTTTGTTAATGATTTTTACAAAACTATTTGCCAAAACATATTCTTCTCCTCAATCTATACTAGTTTAGAACTTGAAAATTTCTATTTTGAAGCTTTGATTTTTGTAGATCTAAGTTTTAATCATTTTCGGATTTCCTTAGTTTTGATCTATTTTCGTTGAAGTTTTGTGGGTTTTGATGCTTCCATGTGGAAGAGAATTCCATTTCACCCAAGATAGAACCTTGGAAATCCGGATTTGGAGTTCGGATGGCCAAGTTGTGATGTTTTGAAGTTTTGGGTTCTGCCATGGTGTTCTTGCTGTTTGGAGAAGACAGTGAGCAGTGTGCAGAGCTTCTTAGCTCACGCATACTGAGCTACGCGCGCTCTTTAACGCTGCGTACGCAGACTTAGGTACGTTTCCTGTTGGAAGCGTGTCTCCCGTAGCGTGCGTGACTTTTTACCTACGCTGCTCCTTGAGCGTGCGTGACTTTTCACGCTGCTCTTTCCCTTGGGCCTGCGTGACTTTTCACGCAGCCCTCTTCCTTGAGCTTGCGTGACTTTTTACGCTGCTCTTTCCCTTGAGCCTGCGTGACTTTTCACGCAGCCCTCTTCTTTGAGCTTGCGTGACTTTTCACGCTGCTCTCTCCTTGAGCGTGCGTGACTTTTCACGCTGCTCTTTCCCTTGAGCCTGCGTGACTTTTCACGCAGCCCTCTTCCTTGAGCTTGCGTGACTTTTCACGCTGCTATTTCCCTTGAGCCTGCGTGACTTTTCACGCAGCTCTCTCCTTGAGCCTGCGTGATTTTTTACGCACGCTGCCTTGTGGAAGCCTGCGTGACTTTTTATGCACGCTGCCTTGTGTAAGCCTGCGTGACTTTTCACGCACGCTGCCTTGTTGTGCGTATGCTTTTAATATTTTATTAAATATTATATGCCCATTTTATATCCTTACGCCTTTTGTCCCGAGCATGATATGAGCACTGATGTGACCCCGGAGAACAAAGTGTTCCTACCTGATACATGTACCTGAATGTCCCAGTTCTTGTTCATGCTCGACAAATGACTCGTAACTCCACGTGGTATATTTGTAATGATGCATTACACTAAGGAGGGTAGCACATGTTGACATACTGATTGACATGGATCCTCACTTAGGGTACTCGTACTAAAGTACGACTTTAGGAGGATAATCATGCAGGCCACAGCATGAGAGTCCAAGATTTCACCTAGGGTTAAACTAGGCAACTGAATATACTAGATGCATGGGAAGGGCAGAGTCCCGAGATCATGTTACACCAGTCGCCCTGAGATATTGTCTTGGCACGCCGGCTGGTCTCCACGGATACTGTGTCATCCGCAACGAGTGGATGACTGTATCCGATTAATTCCTGCTATATATTACATGTCTTGGCAAGGTGGCCTCACGAGGGACCTGTGCTCCATGACACCTGTCTACGCGAACCCCTGGGTTGGCTAGCCTTGCTGGAAAGATACGATCTGAGGATTTTTTAATAACATGACGCGAGGATAACCTCGTCCCACTAGAAACTCGTAGACTTGATTGGCCGTGAAAATGACTTGCTTGTATCCTATTACCTTCCGCGAATAACCGAGGGAAGTGGACTGTTGTGGTACGTGATCCAACCCATGTTCTTGTTTGATTGTTGGGTTGGTTATCGTACTATGACAGGCTGTGGACCGAAGTTATAAACGGAAGACTTATTCTGGTTGTGAAGTGCTACTTCTGTGAATAACTGAGGAACATGGTCTATCATGGTACATGATCCAACCCATGTTCTTGTTTGATTGTTGGGTTGGTTATTGTGCTACGATAGGCTATCGACCGAAGTCACGATCAGAAGATTTTATGGTTTATACCTTTTTAACTTATGTGAAAGTTATAGAGTACGACACGTCCCGACTCCATACGGCACCTTTTGTCCTTATTTGGTTGTAAGGGTGCCATATGGGTTCGAGGATGTTGCGCTACCCTATAATAGTAGCATAAGTATTACTATTATCAGTCATTCTATTAGTTGGGTTTTTAATCTTAACTCTTGTGCCCCTTTGGCGGTACTTGCTATTCGGGGCTGACCCCGCTGGTTTTGTTTGGCCAGATCTCGTAGCAGAGCCAGAGGACACGATCTTCCTCCCTGACATCCATGGTGCATACTAGGAGCATGGCGGTTCGGGGACTCGAGTGGGTTTCTTCTCCACCACTCCTGCTTATACTTTTGCGGCGTTTAGCCACCGGCACCTGTTAGTCGGATTACTTGATATTTTGTGTCAGTACATAATTGTAATTAAACAGAATGCAGCTGTGTTTAATTTTGTACTCCTGACTCTCTGAGATAGCTAAATTATAAAGCTAGTCTCTCATGATCATTTTGATGAAGCGTCAGGGACGCCTTACTGCTTTATCTTTAATGTTCATTTAATTGCTGATTTGACTTAATTGATTGAGACATAGAACTCTGTGGGACCATAGGAGACTTGATTGCAGCATGTACCCCCTAGTCTCTCGACAGCCACGATCGCCGTATGACGTTACGTACCTCATATAGAGTAGCTGGCCTAGTCCGTCCCCGTATTTCTGGGGCGTGACAAGGTTTTAGTGGTGGCCCATACAGGTCTGTTTTTTTCAGACTTGTGGGGTATTGCGAATTATTAGGAGTCTCAATCAAAACTTGTTCCCCTTGAAATTCTGTTTCGAATTCTCTGTCCTTGCCTTGATCTCTAACCTGACTTGCATCCTCGAAATCTTTCTCGTCCGGACTTGATAATCTTATATTCTTCTCTATAGGGGTGCTTCATTCTCAGTAGCGGATGAGGCCCGTGAGGAAGAGCAGCAAGAGCATGGCTCGACTGGGCAGCAACAGGGGAGAGAACCTTCCCCAGAACGGACACGAGCAGAAGTGGAACCAGAGGTAGTACAGCCGCAGGTTATTGAAACTCCTGCAGCGCCAGCAGCGACGGCAGTACCAGATGCCGTAGCACTCCTGGAGATCTCCGAGGGATTCTTGTCACTCACCAACAGCAACAGACTCGGCAGCAGGATCAGAACGTGTTGTTGAACAAGGGGATTCAGTTAGCTCTTGAGAGGAGTGCCGGGATTGACTCGGGAGCATCAGGAAGGTTTCGTCGCTTGAACCCGAGGTATTTTGATGGCACGGAGGATGCCATCACTGCGGATGCCTGGATTCAAGACATTGAAGCCATTCTTGTGGCGGCCAAGGTTCCAGATGATGAGAAGGTTTATCAGGTCAAATTAATACTTCAGGATCTTGCCCGCGACTGGTGGGCATCAGAAGAAGTTGGTATAAGACGTCCTGTTCGTTGGACCACCTTCAGTGACAGATTTAAGGCCAAGTATTTTGGCGTAGTAGCTCGATATGAGCTCCAGCAGAAGTTTATCAGTCTCAAGCAAGCAGGCAAGACCGTAGATGGGTATGCAGCAGAGTTCTGCAGATTGTGCTGTTTCGTACCAGCAATGGTGGCAACGGAGCCAGAGAAAGCTATGAGGTTCCAGCAGGGACTTCATTTGGAACTATTGCAACTTGTGGAAGGACACGACTACCAGACGTTTGACGCTATTTTGACGGCCGCTCGGAGGCACGAGCTTACCCAGCAGAGGTTGGCATCGAGGACAGGAGGTCAGAAGAGATCTCATTCCCAGGTTGGAGGAGGAACAATGCAGCAAACATCGGCACCAGCACCCGGTGTACGTATTCATGATACAGGAGCGCCGCGGAGGACGGCCGTGTCAACTAATACAGCGCCAGTTCGGCATCAGCAGCCGAGGAGCCAGCAGCAGCGTCAGGGAGCACCCCAGGGCTGTACCTTCTGTGGGAAGGCAGGGCACACGAGGGAGGTGTGCCGGTCAGCGAATGGCTTATGCTTGAGGTGTGGTCGTGCAGACCACCGTATTTCCACTTGTCCTATGATGCAGAGGCCAGGAGGGCCAGCTCAGCAGTTTCCAGCTTTGCTAGCTCCAGTGGCAACCCCGAGTGGAGGGCCAGTATTAGCAGTAAGGCCCCTAGCCCAACGTTTACCAACGCAGGCTCAGATGTTCCGCCAGGCACAGGAAGCCGAAGGCCCTCAGAGGCAGCAACAGCATGGTCGAGGAAGGCCGCAACAAGGAGCTCAGCGGGGCCAGGGACAGGCTCTCACATTATCCTTGGGAGAGGCTCTAGCGTCTAGTGACGTGGTGGCAGGTAAAATTCTCGTCATCTCATTTTCCGCTGTAGCATTATTTGATTCAGGCGCTACTCATTCATTCATCTCTGCACAATATGCTACACGGATTAGATTAGAGTTTGAGGCATTGCCGGAGAGGATGGATATACTCACCGGCAATGGGCTCGTAGAAGTTAGCAGAGTGCGCTTTTCATGTCCGGTGGAGGTGTGTGGGCATTTACTGCCCGCATCATTGATTGAATTCCCTATGGGGAATTTTGATGTCGTTCTTGGCATGGACTGGTTGAGAGACAGTCATGCGACAATTGATTGTAGAGGAGGTAGGGTCATATTCAGTGTTCCTGGGATGGAGCAGTTCATCTTTACTCGAACCTTGAAGAATCAGGCCGGAGGCGTCATCTCAGCAGCAGTGTCAGAGCCAGGACAGATTCCGAGAGTGGTCGAAGATTTTCTTGACGTCTTCTCCGATGAGCTCCCAGGGATACCCCCAGTCAGAGAGGTAGAATTTAGCATTGAGTTGAACCCTGGAACGAGGCCTATTGCAGATAAAGTTTACAGAATGTCGTCGTCAGAGCAGGATAAGTTGTATCAACATGAAGAAGAGTTGAAGTCGAAGGGATTCATCCGAGACAGTAAATCGCCCTGGGCCGCGCCAGTGATTCTAGTTCCTAAGAAGGATGGGTCGACGAGGATGTGCATCGACTACCGCAAGCTGAATGCAGTAACAGTGAAGAATAAGTGCCCACTACCAAGGATTGATGACCTGTTTGACCAGTTGAGCAAGGCCAGCGTCTTTTCCAAGATCGATCTCCGGTCAGGATACTATCAAGTAAGAGTCCGGGAGCAAGACATACAGAAGACAGCATTCAGATCTAGATATGGGCATTATGAGTTTTTAGTAATGCCCTTTGGACTAACCAACGCCCCCGCAGTATTCATGGATTTAATGAACCGTATCTTTCTGCCGTATTTGGATAAATTTGTGGTGGTGTTCATAGATGATATTCTTGTCTATTCCAGCAGTGAAGAGGAGCATAAGAAACATCTTAGGACTGTCTTGCAGACATTGAGGGAGCATCAACTTTATACGAAGCTCGACAAGTGTGAATTCTGGTTAGATCACATTTCGTTCCTGGGGCATGTAATTTTTGGGGCAGGAGTGTCGGTGGATCCGAAGAAGATTGAGGCCGTAGAGCATTGGCCAGTCCCGAGAACGGTTGCAGAAGTGCGAAGTTTCTTAGGATTAGCTGGTTACTACAGAAGGTTCGTGGCGGACTTTGCCAAGTTCTCTGCACCCTTAACGCGTTTGACGCACAAGGATGTAGAGTTTGTTTGGTCAGCTAGCTGTCAGGCATCATTTGAAGAATTGAAGAAGAGATTGATCTCAGCCCCGATCTTGACGCTTCCAGTAGGAGCAGGAGGCTTTACAGTATATTGTGACGCATCTGGGAAGGGTCTTGGATGTGTATTGATGCAGCACGGAAAGGTGATAGCATATGCGTCTCGGCAGCTTCGAGACCATGAGAAGAATTACTCAACTCACGATTTGGAGTTAGCAGCTGTGGTGTTTTCACTCAAGTTGTGGAGGCATTATTTATACGGGGATCGGGTAGAGATCTATACTGATCATAAGAGTTTGAAATACGTATTCACGCAGCGAGATTTGAACATGAGGCAAAGAAGATGGTTAGAACTGCTGAAGGATTTTGATTTAGATCTTCAGTATCATCCAGGCAAGGCGAATATAGTTGCAGATGCACTGAGTAGGAGAGACAGTGCCTTTATCTTGACCTCGCAGAAGCATATTTTAGAGACCTTCAGAGTATGGGAATCGAAGTAGTCTTGCCAAGGGATATAGAAAGAATGACCGGTATGCAGATTCAGTCAACCTTAGTAGAGAGGATAAGGACAGCACAAGCAGGAGATCCACAGATTCAGAAATTACGGTCGGAGTGTGAATCAGGCCGTAGGAAGGAGTTAGTGATTCATGAAGATGGTACACTCAGGTTTGGAAACAGACTCTGTGTACCGAGTGGAGACCTTCGGCAAGAAGTTATGTCCGAAGCTCATAGTTCTATTTACTCCATTCATCCAGGAGGAACGAAGATGTATCGAGATATCAGGCAGTTCTTTTGGTGGAATGGTATGAAAAGAGAGATAGCGAGATTTGTATCCAAGTGTCTGGTATGTCAGCAGATGAAAGTCGAGCAGCAGAGACCAGCAGGATTGCTACAGCCGCTTCCTATCCTAGAATAGAAATGGGAGCACATCACGATGGATTTTGTGACCGGTTTACCTAGATCCCCGGCTGGCAAGAATGCAGTCTGGGTAATAGTAGATCGACTCACGAAGGTCGCTCATTTCCTTCCCTTCCGAGTTGGACAGACTACTGAGCAGTTAGCGGAAATGTACATGAAGCAGATAGTAAGGCAGTACGGTGTTCCAGTTAGTATAGTATCAGATCGGGATATGCGGTTTACTTCCCATTTTTGGCGGAGCTTACACCAAAGTTTAGAAACTAAGTTAAGATTCAGTACTGCTTATCATCCACAAACTGACGGGCAATCAGAAAGAACCATTCAGACATTAGAAGATATGCTACGGGCGTGTACCTTGGATTTTGGCGGATCTTGGGAGGATCACCTTCATCTAGTGGAGTTCTCCTATAACAACAGCTATCAGGCTAGCATTCAGATGGCCCCGTTCGAAGCATTGTACGAAAGGAAGTGCAGGTCCCCTTTGGCATGGGACGACGTCGGAGAACGAAAGTTGTTGGGACCAGAGATGATCACGCAGACTGTGGAGATAGTTAAGTTGGTCAGAGAGCGCCTTCGAGTTGCACAGGACTGACATCGTCATTGGGCAGATCAGCATCGTAGGCCTCTAGAGTTCAGAGTTGGCGACCAACTGTTTCTGCAGATTTTGCCAACTCGGAGTATCATCAGATTTGGAACCCGAGGAAAGCTTAGTCCAAGATACGTTGGTCCTTTTAAGATTCTCGCTCGGGTAGGCGATGTGGCTTATCGACTTGCCCTTCCGCCTTCGTTAACTGGCATACATGATGTGTTTCATGTGTCCCAATTACGTAGGTATGTCCCGGATCCGAGTCATGTCCTCGATCATTATGAGTTAGTCGTTGGTACCGACCTAACTTACGAGGAACAACCCGTATCTATTTTGGACCGGCGAGAGAAGGTACTCAAGAATCGGACGATAAGCCTTGTCCGTGTTTCTTGGAACCATTACACTCCGGAAGAGTCAACCTGGGAGCACGAGGACGAGATCAGATCTCGGTATCCGCATTTGTTTGACTAATAAGGTATATTTATGCACCTTATTGACACGATTCCATGCTTTTCTGCACCTGCTTATTTTGCACTTTGTGATGCATGATAATAACTGCTATGATAGTTAACTTATATATGATTGTGCCTTGCTTGCCCTGATTTCACTATCCTGTCTTGGCTGAAATTCCGAGGACGGAATTTTTCTAAGAAGGGTAGAGATGTCACTCCCCAATCCTGGAATACGTATTTTAATACGTAAACCGATAAATTATATTTACCTTGTATTTATACGATATTTATTATGCAGTATTTCTTCATGCATTTCCTAAAAATATTCGACAAAATATTATTTCCTAATTTATTTTCTGTATTTGGGCCTACAGTTTTGGCTCATTTGGGTAACCTATTCTTGGTTCACCCATGGTTCATCATGAACCCTTTGGTTCATCATGAACCCATGGGTTCAAGATTCTATATAATAACTCCTCTCTTTCTCTCTCCTCTCATTTACTTCTTCTCATTTACTTCCTCCACCAACCAAGGCAAGTACCAACTTGCTCAAGAGAAGGATCCATAATTTTGTTAATGATTCTTACAAAACTATTTGCCAAAACATGTTCTTCTCCTCAATCTATACTAGTTTAGAACTTGGAAATTTCTATTTTGAAGCTTTAATTTTTGTAGATCTAAGTTTTAATTATTTTCGGATTTTCTTAGTTTTGATCTATTTTCGTTGATGTTTTGTGGGTTTTGATGCTTCCATGTGGAAGAGAATTCCATTTCACCCAAGATGGAACCTTGGAAATCCGGATTTGGAGTTCGGATGGCCAAGTTGTGATGTTTGAAGTTTTGGGTTCTGCCATGGTGTTCTTGCTGTTTGAAGAAGACAGTGAGCAGTGTGCAGAGCTTCTTAGCTCACGCATACTGAGCTACGCGTGCTCTTTAGCGCTGCGTACGCAGACTTAGGTACGTTTCCTGTTGGAAGCGTGTCTCCCGTAGCGTGCGTGACTTTTCACCTACGCTGCTCCTTGAGCGTGCGTGACTTTTCACGCTGCTCTTTCCCTTGAGCCTGCGTGACTTTTCACGCAGCCCTCTTCCTTGAGCTTGCGTGACTTTTTACGCTGCTCTTTTCCTTGAGCCTGCGTGACTTTTCACGCAGCCCTCTTCCTTGAGCTTGCGTGACTTTTTACGCTGCTCTCTTCTTGAGCGTGCGTGACTTTTTATGCTGCTCTTTCCCTTGAGCCTGCGTGACTTTTCACGCAGCCCTCTTCCTTGAGCTTGCATGACTTTTCACGCTGCTATTTCCCTTGAGCCTGCGTGACTTTTCACACAGCTTTCTCCTTGAGCCTGCATGATTTTTCACGCACGCTGCCTTGTGTAAGCCTGCGTGACTTTTTACGTACGCTGCCTTGTGTAAGCCTGCGTGACTTTTCACGCACGCTGCCTTGTTGTGCGTATGCTTTTGATATTTTATTAGATATTATATGCCCATTTTATCTCCTTACGCCTTTTGTCCCAAGCATGATATGAGCACTGATGTGACCCCGGAGAACAAAGTGTTCCTACCTGATACATGTACCTGAATGTCCCAGTTCTTCTTTATGCTCGACAAATGACTCGTAACTCCACGTGGCATATTTGTAATGATGCATTACACTAAGGAGGGTAGCACATGTTGACATACTGATTGACATGGATCCTCACTTAGGGTACTCGTACTAAAGTACGACTTTAGGAGGATAATCATGCAGGCCACAGCATGAGAGTCCAAGATTTCACCTAGGGTTAAACTAGGCAACTGAATATACTAGATGCATGGAGAGGGCAGAGTTCCGAGATCGTGTTACACCAGTCGCCCTGAGATATTGTCTTGGCGCGCCGGCTGGTCTCCACGGATACTGTGTCATCCGCAACGAGTGGATGACTGTATCCGATTAATTCCTGCTATATATTACATGTCTTGGCAAGGTGGCCTCACGAGGGGCCTGTGCTCCATGACACCTGTCTACGCGAACCCCTGGGTTGGCTAGCCTTGCTGGAAAGATACGATCTGAGGATTTTCTAATAACATAACGCGAGGATAACCTCGTCCCACTAGAAACTCGTAGACTTGATTGGCCGTGAAAACGACTTGCTTGTATCCTATTACCTTCTGCGAATAACCGAGGGAAGCGGACTGTTATGGTACGTGATCCAACCCATGTTCTTGTTTGATTGTTGGGTTGGTTATCGTACTATGACAGGCTGTGGACCGAAGTTATGAACGAAAGACTTATTCTGGTTGTGAAGTGCTACTTCTGTGAATGACTGAGGAACATGGTCTATCATGGTACATGATCCAACCCATGTTCTTGTTTGATTGTTGGGTTGGTTATTGTGCTGCGATAGGCTATCGACCGAAGTCATGATCATGAGATTTTATGGTTTATACCTTTTTAACTTATGTGAAAGTTATAGAGTACGACACGTCCCGACTCCATGCGGCACCTTTTGTCCTTGTTTGGTTGTAAGGGTGCCATATGGGTTCGAGGATGTTGTGCTACCCTATAATAGTAGCATAAGTATTACTATTATCAGTCATTCTATTAGTTGGGTTTTTAATCTTAACTCTTGTGCCCCTTTGGCGGTACTTGCTATTCGGGGCTGACCCCGCTGGTTTTGTTTGGCCAGAACTCGTAGCAGAGCCAGAGGACACGATCTTCCTCCCTGACATTCATGGTGCATACTAGGAGCATGGCGGTTCGGGGACTCGAGTGGGTTTCTTCTCCACCACTCCTGCTTATACTTTTGCGGCGTTTAGCCACCGGCACCTGTTAGCCGGATTACTTGATATTTTGTGTCAGTACATAATTGTAATTAAACAACTGCAGCTGTGTATAATTTTGTACTCCTGACTCTCTGAGATAGCTAAATTATAAAGCTAGTCTCTCATGATCATTTTGATGAAGCGTCAGGGACGCCTTACTGCTTTATCTTTAATGTTCATTTAATTGCTGATTTGACTTAATTGATTGAGACATAGAACTCTGTGGGACCATAGGAGACTTGATTGCAGCATGTACCCCCTAGTCTCTCGGCAGCCATGATCGTCGTATGACGTTACGTACCTCATATGGAGTAGCTGGCCTAGTCCGTCCCCGTATTTCGGTACTGGGGTGTGACAATCCTTAAGAAGGCCTTTGCCTTTTTTCACAATTTCTTGAAACCCTACTTTGTTCTTCTCAAATCTTCTTCCATAATATCCAAATTAAGCCCAAGTGCCCCCCTTCATATATATATATATATATATATATATATATATATATATATATATATATATATATATATGTAAAACTTGTTTGTGGTAACTTATGAAACCTTGTGACTATGTGTGGATGATAGCCTAGGTTTGGTTAGGCTTAGTTTATGGTTGCATGGTATAGGTAGGTTTTCCTATAGGCTTGCCCTATATACACTAGTTAGTGTATATATACATTATGATTATATCCTAGAGACTTGTCACGCCCCAGAACCAGAATACTGGAGAGCGGGGGCAGACATAGCCAGCTACGTATATTGAAATGATTGTGATATGCTAGATAGCATAGTTACCCTGTTCGAGACTGTGGAATCACGACCAGTAGGATAGAGTTTTGTATATTATCTGACCTTGTTTGATTTGGGGGTTTGACCTAGCAGGAGTACGATCATCTTAATTTCGAGGACGAAATTCTTCTAAGGGGGGCAGACTTGTAACACCCAATTTTTCTAAATGAGGGTAATTTTGAACTTTTGTATTTTAAATCATTTAATAATGATATTTAAGTCATGATATAATTTTTTGTGATTTTTAGTTATTTTAAAACTATTTAATTGAGTGAAATGTGGAATTGGTGTTTTGCTAGTGTAACCTTAGTCATGCATGACCTAGAAGACTAATCATGATCAAGGAGACCTAATCATGTATTTATGATTTCAAATTTTTACATTTAAGCCTAGGGGTATTTTGGTCATTTTGACACTTTGGTGAAATTGTGAATTATATTAATTAAATATGTGTTATTTACATTGTTGAGACTTGACCTAGAAGTTAGCCTAATCTAGATGTTAACCATGACCGTAGAAGCTAAGTTAGAGGATTTCAATTAAGTAATCACATTAGTGTAATATCTAGATATTATTAGGAAAGATATTTACTTTTGAGATATTTGTGAAAAGAAGCCTTAACTAATAGGAAGCCTTAGAATTTGTTGGAGAAACCTTAGCCACTCATCCTAAACCCTAACCCTAATGTTTTTAACAACCATCACACAATTTCCCTCCTATAAATGCAACACATTAATCATTTGCACCATTTTTAATTCATTTTATTTGCTCCTTTGTGTTCTTCCCTAAACTTCTCCCCAAATATCCAAATCAACTCCAAATTGAGCCAAATTTCTTGCATTGGAATCCCCTACTGTTGAGGATGCTAAGGGGAGCTAGCTAGCAAGGTTGCACAAGCATTTGGCACCCCCAAGTGAAGAGGACACCCCCCTATTCTAGGTTTTTATTGAGTTTTCACTCAATAGGTAAATGCCCTCATACATAGTTAAATTTCTGTTTTCTCTTCATGAATTCATGCATCTAAGTACTAGGGACCTATAGGCTGAGTTTGGTAGGAATTAGATTGGGTTTGGTGTCCGTATCGGACACGTATCTAGGTTTTAAATCAAGTGTTTGATGAATTGCCACTGTCATTTAAATGTTAATATTTTTGAAAACTAATTGCACAATATTCTAGCCCTATAGGTGTAGATCACAGAACCATGACACTGAGCACGAGATTGTGTCGTGTCCGTGTCCAAATTGGACACGAACACGCTGTACACAACACTGTGCACTGTCCTGCTACCTCGTGTCCAGTTCTCACTGGACACGACACGAGACCCGACCAATTTTGGTCAGCACCGAGGGGCAATCACTGACATCCTACCCACAAAATTTCGTGGGACCTCGATGTCTGTGCGCGAAGAAATCGAGGCCGTATTGTCTCGTGCTCCCTGTGCACACACATGAAATCCCTCACTGACACGCTTTCGTATCTTGGACACGACACAGTTTAATGGCGGTACAGATACTTGAACACGAGCCCCTATACCCCTTCTACCTATGTGCACGACCACGACACACTAGGTAGGACACACGTGTCCCTAGCACACTCGACATGCGTGCACGAGGCTGTGCCTTTGCACAGTTTCTGTCACATGTTGACACTCGTGTTTGACACGACTTGGACACAGTTTTGACACACCATGGACACGTGTGTATCACACACACTCGACCCCCCCCTCTGACACATGTTATATGTTTTGATTTTGAATGATTTGATTTCGATTATGCAATGTGTATGGGCTAATTTCAGTTCTCGGTTTGACAGTATTTGAGAATTGGGTTCGATTGAACTTACAGTAAATGGGAACCTGATTTTCGAGTCACTGATTCATTGTTTACTGCCTTTAATGTTTCCAAGGATTCAATTCAATTTCAAATGGGTTTCAGTGAGTTATGTTTTAGTTTCAACTTATTTTTTTATTGATAACTGAACTTAAGTATTCATGTATGCGACAAATGAGGCTATAACCTGTATCCTGAGATTTTAATTCACTGAAAACCTGAGATTCAGTCATGTTTAGATAGGTTTATTTCTAAACTTTTGATTCCCTATTACTGACACCATGTTCTGAACCCTGAACATTGATTTTTGGCTAGAGTTTGGTTAATGTGGTGTTAACTGTCCTTTTTCCTGAGTTTTCCATTAAAGTGAAATTTCTGAGATATGTGAAACCTGAGACTTAATACTGAGTTTAGGTTGGGTTTTGGGTTTTGAATCTATTGATACATGTAATAAAGGATTGAAGGGTTTGGTTCATTGTAGATGATTCCTGAAATCCTGAGTTTGATTAATATAGAAAACTGAAAACTGATTTTGTATTTTTGGATTCAATGTTAACTAAAATCTGAGAATGTATAGGAATAACCTGAGATCCTGAAGGATAAAACCTGAGTTAGGATTTAGTTTTGAAGGAATTAAGTTATGTATCAATGGCTTTATTTTAGTTGGTTTTTTTCACTGTCAGTTAATGTATATATAGCCTATTCTTGAGATGAGGATTTCTTGACTGTTTGCATAAAACTGGAAACTGAATTGGGTTGTTGTGAACCCTGAAAACTGAACACAAATGTATCACCTGCATGTTCTATTGCTATTTGCATAAGTTAGATAACTTGTATGGCATATCATTCTTGTTACACTCCTAATGAAACCTACTTGTTGATTGCCTTGCCATGATCTTTTACTGATTTGCATAGCACCTGAAACCTGAGATTTGCCAACTAGTTTGGACACTCATTAGACACAACTGTTATTGCCACATTTTCCTGATAACCCACACTGGAATCCTGAGTTGTATAGGAATCCTGAGTTGTTCAGTTATGTCAAAACTGAGATTACATTCCAATGTATTAAACCTGGAATATTCCATTGAACTGAAATCTGAGACTTTATACACATGTGCACAACCCCACAGCCTTGTATGCTAGACACACACAAAGCCACTTTTCCTCACACCCTTCTCTATTCACACACACACACAACTGTCCCCACACACACACAACTGAACCCCCACACAGCCCCTCACTTGTTGACTACCCTCTTATCACATCCACACACAAGTGCCTAACACACACACACTCATACCCATTGTAACCATGTATGCAACTGTTTTCCTATTAAATTTTAGCTATCACACATTGTCACATTACCCCTCCATGTTCACACACATAACCTTACATGCTAGTTCCCTCTCTAGCTTGCTCTCATTGTAGAATGTTGTAAATATATGAAATCACATATAGCCATATATAAACTCCATGATAAATAGCAAAAATGTGAATGTGCCTTGATGAGTGGTTGTGTTTAGCTTGTATAGCCTTGTGATTGGTGTGTGATTGCTAGACTAGGCTTGGTTAGGCCTAGTGAGACTTATTAGACTTGTTGGGCTAGGGCTTGACCAAGTTGACCTAGTTTGACCTAGACAGTTGACCAAGTTTGACTTAGAGTTGACTTTGACCTAGAATTGACTTAGAATCATGCAGATTGCATCGTAGACTTCATTTATCTTATTTTAAATACATCATAACCTGTACTGCTCTATTTAGGACTTTGTGACTCCGGTGCAGACATCTGATATTTCATTACTCTTTTCAGAGTATCAGGCGAGTACATTCTCTGATAGTTCTTTCATTTACTTGTCAATTACTGTATTTCAGTTCTAGTTAGCTGTATGTGATTCTCTGTTACAAACATGTATTATTATTTCTGAATCCATGTATGCGACACACATACTTACTCGTCTTACCTCTATTATTCGAATCACCATACGAATCACTATTCGAATCACCCTATTCGTATCATCCTATTCGTATCTTCATATGTTGGTTGGACTTGTATTCGTCTTATGTGTTGGATTATGGATTCATTTGTATTAGACTGGGCGGAAAAATACTGGATTAGACATGTGAACATTCCCACTATTCGAACCACCCCCTGTGAATATATTCGAACGATATCCATTCCACACCCGGCCAGGTGTGTGATATGCCGGATTTACCCTTAGCCGTTTACATGTCTATCTAAGTATTTTAAAACACACTTGGAGAATTTATTCGAATCATTATTAGAACATCATCTAAATCACTATTCGTATCACCTTATTCGATTCACCTTATTAGAATAATGATTAGAATTACATTCGACTCATCTTATATTAGACTCACATTGGGATTACACTCGACTTATATTGTACCATCTGAACTCATTATGTTACTCTAGTTCAGCTAGATCTTATTTTTACAGTCTTCCTTGCTATGTTTCTCTTCTTGTTTAGTTACCTTACTTTCATTGTACCTTAACTGCTTTTCTACATCACTACCTGTATAAAACTGCCATATTCATTAATACAACTGTCTATAACTACTTTTAGTTCTCTGTCATTTACTTGGAATTTCTTGATGAAATGTACTCGTTCCTGTCCTGACTGGACCTGTTGAAAATATTACAGATGATTGTCCTGAGGACATTTGCCCTACTTGCCTTGGAGCAGGAGATGGCTTAGCTACCTTTGGACCCGACACTCAGGAGTGATCAGGAGACTAGCTAGTAGACTTGGTTTAGTTTTTATGTTTTAGAACTTGAATTGTAATAACTTGAGATACGAGTTTGTATTTGAGTTTGTTTGAGATATTATTATTTAGTAGTTTTAAATATTGTTGTTAGTCTATAGTTATAAACTTCTGTGTTATCTTATCATGCTTAGACTGTGATTGAGATTTCATTATATCTATACTTGTCCTCCGTTTGGAGTTGAGATTTTGACAAGTACATTATATAATTGCGTGAGTTGTTGATTAGATAGTAACCTAGGACAGCGTTCTACCGCCGACACTGTGGCGTAGGCTGGAGTACCCACTTCTCGTACCCTTACTCTAGGGTGCGGGTCGTGACAGAAGACCACCTCGATATACGGTCACGGCTGTCTAGAAACATGAGGGTTTACTACAAGCCAGTTAGTCTCTTATGGTCATGAACAAGCCTAATGTCTCAATCACAAGCAAGTAAGTAAGGTCGCAAGATGTATGATCATTAAATATACAATAATAAGGCGTCCCAAATATTACATATTCAGCTGATCATAAAGCTAGTCGTACAAAATGCGGGGACTAGCAAGAGTTAAGTCATGCATGATCAACCCTAGGATTTGTTAATCATGTTTACAGCCCGTAGGCAGACAGTAAGTAAAGTGCATCGAGCTAACAGGTACTCGTCGGCTAAACGCCTCAAAAGAATAGTTTTACAATAGAGTGAGCGAAACAAAATAGAAAACCCACTCGTAGCCCGGGTTCCTTCTAGTCGCCACCATTGGGCTGGAAGCTTGGTAGATCCTCGGGAGCTGCTCCGAAATCTGGCCACACAAAACCAGCTGGGTCAACCCCAGAAAGAGCAAGTGCCACAAGGGGGCCACGAAATAAGAACAAAAGCCAGCAAATAACACAAGAAAGACTAATATTAAAAACTAGAATTACGAAAACATATCAGGATGATATACGACGAGATAACCATGGAACTATTCTGATAGCCAGGTTACAACCCGTAAACCAAACAAGGACCGGGGTTGTAACCCTTCATCTGAACAGAGCTTGGTTTCCCACCATTTATCGGCAAGACAATAATGTAAGAAATCAAGACAGGAAGCAATCTTGTACTGGAATCAAGACATGGCTAGATTGGTTATACCTCGTTCAATCAATCACGGCCAAGCAGATACTATGGCTTACTACTTTAACTAACTAGGGTTATCACAGACCTAATTACTAACAAGATGCAGTGAGATTGTCCACAGCCACAAGCCCTGCAGACCATCCAGGCTACCCAGGACGAAAGATTAGGGTTGAATTCAGGTGGGTACATTGTCCAGGAGACACATGTACCCTTAGGTGACTTAGAGGGTGGAACATGCGACGTTGTGCTGGAAATGTGCCCTACTCGACGGCAGGCTACAGATCCCAAGAGCGCCCAGGTAACGGGATTGCCTGTAGCTGTGTCATCTCTTCATGACTACTGCGTTATCCTAGTTATTAACCTTAATCCATTTTAGTAGGTACTCCTGACCGTGGTACTCAGGAGTCCCATCCTAGACATGATGCAAGACAGGACAAGTGGATTTAACAAGCAAGCAAGAAAGAACTACCCACGGTGTCAAGACAAGTCAAGTTAAGTTAGCCGTCGCAACAGCATTAAGATAAATCATGTCAGGGTACTTGTCAGGAGTGCACCACTATGGGCCACTATCATGTCAGGTTGGTCATGTCATGAGTGCACCACTACGGGTCACTGTCGTGTTATGCTAGTTCCTTGTCATACCATGCTATGTACAATAGTCATTCCAAACATATTAAGTAAAATCAAGTTCATGACAAATGGCGTAAGGATATAAAATGGGCGTAAAATATCTAATAAAATATCAATAAACAGGGCTATAGAAGAGCCAAGCTTAAAGAAATAAAACCAAAACTCCAAGAGCCAAGGGTTTAAGCAAAGGGTCAAGAGAGCTGCGTACGCTCAAAAGTCACGCACGCATGAGGGCTGCGTACGTTCAAAAGTCACGCACGCATGATCTGCGTACGAACAAAAGTCACGCACGCTACAGAGAGCAGCGTAGGTGAAAGTCACGCACGCTGAGAGAGCAGCGTAGGTGAAAAGTCACGCACGCTGAGAGAGCAGCGTAGGTGAAAAGTCACGCACGCTGAGAGAGCAGCGTAGGTGAAAAGTCACGCACGCTACAAAGAGCAGCGTAGGTGAAAAGTCACGCACGCTACAGAGAGCAGCGTAGGTGAAAAGTCACGCACGCTGAGAGAGCAGCGTAGGTGAAAAGTCACGCACGCTACAGAGAGCAGCGTAGGTGAAAAGTCACGCACGCTGAGAGAGCAGCGTAGGTGAAAAGTCACGCACGCTGAGAGAGCAGCGTAGGTGAAAAGTCACGCACGCTACAGAGAGCAGCGTAGGTGAAAAGTCACGTACGCTACAGAGAGTCACGCTTCCAACAGGAAGCGTACTCAAGTCTGCGTACGCAGCGCTAAAGAGCGCGCGTAGCTCAGGGTGCGTAAGCTAAACAGCTCTGCACACTGCTCACTGTCTTCTCCAAATAGCAAGAACACCATGGATGAACCCAAGGCTTCAAAGCATCATAACTTGGCCATCCGAACTCCAAATCCAGATTTCCAAAGTTCCAACTTGGGTAGAATTAAATGCTCTTCCACTTGGAAACACCAAAACCCATGAAAATCCAACTTAAAGAGATCAAACCATGCAAAATCCGAAAATAGAAATAACTTAGATCTAGAGCAAATGAGACTTCAAATCACAAAACACCAAGTTCTAATGTTGATCACCAAGTCCTAAACTAGCAAATGGACAAACAAAAAAGGGTTCTCATGTGGTGGCAAGATGCACTTGCCTAAGGGTTGGTGTGTGTAGAGGAAGGAGAAGAGAGTTGTGTTGAGGAAGGAGAAGAAGAAATAAATGGTGGTTATGAAGAGAGAGAAAAAGTTGGTGGAGTTATAAAGAGGGTAGGATGTGGTGTATTGAGGGTGGAGTGTAGGTTATGGTGATCCAATGCACATAAACCAAACCAAAACAAACGGACCCAATTAAAATCGAACCATGTCATAAACCCAAAATATGAGAAATACCAAAATTCTACAAGTTGAAAAAAATAAAAATACATGCCAAAATCCAGATACGAGTATAAATACGAAATACGAGAAATTCGGGAAATGAGGGTGACAAGACTAGATAGGCTAGTTACCTTAGAAATAACTAGAATTGACCTAGTTGACTTTGAGTAACCTAATTGGACATGGCATGACCTTGTTGACTAAGATTGACTTAGTTTGACCTAGCCAGTTGACCATGTTTGCTTAGAGTTGACTTTGGTCTAGATTGACTTAAAAATCATATAGATCGCATCATACACTTCAATTACCTTATTTCTGAATATATTATAACCTGTTTTACTCTAAATAGGACTCTGTGACACCAGTTCGGACATCTATTCATATCAGTCATATAGGATGACAGGCAAGTACATTTTTCGATCAGTTCATACTTGTTAGGATTTATATTCTTGCTCTAGGTTACTTTACATGATGCTGTCACGTTATTATCACGGATTGGTACTATATGGATCTTGTCATGCAATGTTATCTCCCTCGGGGTGCATCAGATACAGTTGTCATGTGCTTTTCACAAATATCTTATATTTCATGTACACCGCTTTCATGTATACTCTTGTGCAATCTTGTACTCTCATGATCACGTGAGCAAACATGATAAAAATCTCTTGTACAAGGTAACGTAACTTGATTAGATCCTTGTGTATTGATTGGGGAGGGTGAGTAGAAAATGGTTATATGATCAAAGCCCATCTTGTACAATCTTGTGATCCTCTTGTGAAATCTTGTACATGTCCTAAACCGTTTATATAACCATAGCATGCTCTAAATCACATGTTACTTACAGTTCTTACTTATCATGTATATAGATATTTACAGTTATCAAATCTTTTTCGTTTTCATATATATATTTCTTACAGTCCATGTATCTTACTCTTTTGCATGCTTTATATTTTTCCAACTTGTTGTGAACTGCGTGAGATGTATTGTGCTCACTCATGTCTTGACTGGACCTGTTGAAAATATTGCAGATGATGAGGGTGACTGCCCTACCTTCTATGGAACACATGAGGGTGACCTTCAGGAGCCTGAGGAGCATCTAGCTCAGTAGAGGGTGCCTACTCTAGTCTAGTATTTTTAGTTTTCAGGTTGTATTGGATTGTTCCGACTGTTAGTTGAGACTTAGTTATATTTCAGGACTTGTATTTATTTGTGTTGAAAATATACTTGTGTGGTACGATAACTCTATTTATATTTCAGTTTCTTCCTTTTATCTGATTCCATATCGTGCTCTATCTTTCCTAGACTTGTGATTGAGATATAGAGTTAAGATGTTATATTATACCTCCGTACGGAGATGATATGTTTATATCATATTGATGTTAGATGTTAGATGTTATAGACGAACTATACAGCGTTCTACCATCGATACTGCGGCGTAGGCTGGACGTACCCACGTTCTCATGCCCTTCCTTAGGGTGCGGGTCGTGACAGGTCCTTCTTGACTTAACTCGAAAGTAATCAATTCCAACTTATGCAACTCTATACCAAAACTTATTACTCAACACCACATCTCGTGCCGAAGCACGTGGTCGTACTATAGCCAAATCTTAGGCTTCATACTGGCGTTACAACCGTGCAAACCTTTTCTTGACTCAATATGTGATGTGTTTAAACTTTCTTTGATTCGACCAACATTGTGCATGCGGATAGCCGCTCAGCATGCCAACTTAACTATATGAAAGGTTACTGGCATTAACTAGCCATCATGGACATAACTAGGAATAGGATGGGTCGGTCAATGCAGGTAGCTAGCCCCAATGACAACCTACTGAATCCCTGGTTGCCTACCCAGCATCAGTTATACAGTATTTTTTTATAGTCGAATCGATTCATGTGGCCCCAGGCTGTCGTCCGAAGAAATATCGCCCTTGTCGACAAGTTGTCCATGACCATGCACCTACGAGACTTCATCTAGACTCATGTAAATGCATGGCCTAATCTATGAAATGACTCAAACCATACTCTTTAGCAAAACGTGCTCAAAATCATATCATGCAAAACGTGCATCGGAACCATGAGACTCCCAAACGAGGGACCGCCTCGGCGATAAACCATCACTTTAACTTTCCATTCTTCAAAATCCAGGGAACGACTTTTGCATAGCCTTCCTGCTTAACTTGAACAAACTGTCTTTTTTAGGTGCCATAGACCGTAGCTAACTTTTTACTGAACCAACCGTGGCTCGTGCCTTAAACCAACTTACGTTCTATACGACGATACCGCTCAGGTCATACTCTATATGATGAGCCTTAAGATCGTAGGACTATGTGGCTATGACAACCACAGAAATCATAGGACAGTGCTAGAATGACTTAGTTAGCCCGATATAACTTGTTGCCTAACTCAATCGTGCAACAACTTAACGAGCAAAAGCTAAGTTAGGCCTCGCATTGTGGGAACGTGTCGTACACGCGTTCGACTTTAAGCAACCAAGTTCTTTGGGTGCCTAGACTTACGCAACAAGCCATGCGATGTAACTTAAACCGTGTGGTGCGCAAAGGCTATGCCATGTCTTAGACGCTAGAACCATGCATGCTTTATAAAGCATTTATGCGGGCGACGCCTATGACTTAGGCTAATTCATAGCTTTATGCCAAAGACCAACTTTTTTTCTTTCAAGCCACGGGACAAGGACCTTGTAGTGCCCCGTCCCTACATCGTGCCCCGTACTCTGTCCACGGGGTGCGCGAGAAAGGAACACTGTCGCTATCGATTTGGTCGGGACCGATAGGTCAAAATCGGCCGAGTCGATCGAACAGGAACGGTTGAATTAAGATTCATTCCACGTTATGGAATGGCTTCTTCTGAACCAAGTCCCATATTCAGCGGGTTATGCCTCGAGGATTTGCTCTGCGGCTGAGTCGGGAGAGACCTCCCGTTGCTCTGGTTTTCATGTCGTACTTGATTTGGCTTTGGCTTTGGTTTTCGTAAATGCGTTTTTCATGAATATTTTTGATTGGGTTTTCGTGACGCATTTTCGAGCTTCGCATTCATATTGAATATCCTTGAATTATACAGTATTCTAATCAGTTGCTTATGCGATTGTAGGTGATCGCGTTGGCGACGTCAGCGCAGCCAACCGGTCGCTCGCTTGAAGCAAGCCTAAGGCGAGTGGCTGACCTCCTTCGCCTCGTCCCTCTACTTCAAAGCTTAATATGTAAAGTAAAACGAATGTTTGTCATAATAGTGTAGAATAAAAGAAATCGTTGCACGATTCCTTACAAAACACTTGTCTTCGAACTGCTGGTTTCGAAAAAAGTAAAATGCTTCCTTATACAATCATACTTGGTCTATGCAAAATAATAAATGAATAGATTAATGTTTATCGCAACGATACGGCTAAATGACCAAATCAACTAAGTTTAAAGGAAAATGGTCATTGGACAACTTGTCGACAAGGTGTAGTTTCCTCGAACGGTTACCTAGGCCAAGGGACCGATTTGGCCCGGGAGGAACGAGTATATTGCAAGCGCCAGCCCTTTATCGGCGCGGGTTATACGGGAACTTTCGCATAGGGCTAGCTACCCGACACGAAAGGGTCGCCGTCTAACTCAGCTATAGTCTGAGATGGCTTGAAATTGCCAGTGGCCTTCATAACCCTTCTTCACTGCTTAACAAGTGCACGGGACATGGGATGAAGTGATAGTTGCTTAATGTTACACAATTTCATATGCTTGCCTCAAAACATGTTAACATTCAAATCGAGCAGGATGGTTAGAAAGATCATTGAAATAGCTAGCTAACTTGTTTACGAAACTTCTTGAATCAAATACAGAGCTTGGATTTTAATTAGCCATTCGCCAGTACATATGTTCTGTGCTGATCCTCGCTACTTGCAGGTCCCGCGAACTAGGAAGGACGTGCCAACTAGCTCAGTGACATTCGTGACTTTTGAAGCTTCGGCCGTGCGTCGAAGACTTTCTCTCTGCGACTCCACTCTTGAAGGCTCTCGATAGTCCAAGGAAGATGACTCAGCGTCCCACTCATCCAGGTCACTGGAGTACTTGTGCATAGTGAGGGATGTGTACAATGTATGGAACGACTATCTCATCGGCACTCTTTTGTAATCGAGTCATGTTGTAGCCCGTGCGGCAATGAGTCTTGTACCGGAGTCTGTAAATGATGTTCATTATCAATAAAGAATCAAGTTTCTTTACTTATTGTGTGATTCAATTTGTCTGCGTACTCTCTTAGATCTCGTGTCTCGGATTGCCTTATGACTATGCTTTGTGCGATCGCAAATTAGGTTCGTACGGCATCACGCCCAGGGGACGACTATCGATTCGATGGAATCGGAGCGTGACATAATGGTATCAGAGCACGGCTTTACGTCCTTGGCCTCTAGTTTCGAATTCTATTCTCCGACCGTTGACCTCGTGTCGATGAGAAGAGTTGTTCCATACGCTGAACCCAGAATATTTTCTGAAACTAATAAAAGTTGCCTTTCCTTTTTCCCTGCAGTTACGGGAGCTCAGGCGGAAGACGAGACGAGCGCTTCTAGCTGCTCGAGTGCTTCTAGACCCGAGCATTCCATCAACCCAACGGGAATGACGCCTACTGTAGCCGGAACTTCCGGCGACCCGATGCTTGAAATGCAGCAATATCAAAATGAGCTCCATCATCAGCAAGCGGAGGCTCGTCAGGCTCAATTTGAGAATCGATTCGAGGCTCAATTCAAGCTGCAATAGCAGCAGCTGAATACTCTCCAGCAAATCGTACAGTCGGTCGTAGGCAATAACAACAATTCAACGATGATGCCTGCCGTGACCCAGCCTGCGGTTCGATCCAACGAAGCCGAACCAGAGGCGCCCGTGCTCTCATCTACAGCACCGAGAAGTTCTAACTTCGACATGTCAAAATTGACTAAAAGCTGTCGTACTTCCTTCAACGGCACAGAAGATCCCGCGGTGGCGATCGACTGGCTGGAGGAGCTGGAAGATAAGTTCGAGCTTCTGGGTGTCGAGGACTCGGAGAAAGTCGCGTGTGCTCAACTTCTACTTCGAATGAACGCGCACGATTGGTGGACTGTGCATTAGCGGGCTATTCGACGTGAAGACGAGACGGCGACAATCTCCTGGGCTACATTCAAAAGTGCGTTCGAGACAGAATATCTTTCAGCAGCCGTGCGACAGAAGAAGGAAAATAAATTCATACAACTGAGACAAGAGAGTATGACTGTGAGACAGTACGCGGCCAAATTCAACAAACTAGCCAAGTTCGCTGGAGACTATCTGCCTACCGCCGCAAGTCGAGCTCGACGATTCGAAGTGGGCCTGCGTTCAACTATCCGTGCGCATGTTTCGGTGGCCGAATACAAAACCATGGGCGAGGCCCTCAACTATGCCATCCGTTTGGACTTCGAGTATCCTCCTACTACTACCGACGTTGTTCACTTTAATAACAAATGCCATAGTAATGTGGGAGACAACAATGCACACAAGCATCAAAATTGCGGCAATGGAGGTGGCAACCAGACGAAGGATCGAGTAGTTTTCACTTTCTGCCACAAAGAGGGGCACTTGATCAGCGAGTGCCGATTGAAGAACGGTACGTGCCTCGGGTGCGGCCGAGCCGACCATATCGTACGCGACTGCCCGAAGAAGTCAAACCAGCGTCCACGACAACACCATCAAAACCGAGGCCAAGCACCTCGGGCTCCACCGACCGCACAATAGAATGGCCAAGACCGTCGCCCTAATGCTCAGGGACGCGTCTACTCCATGACCCGAGAGGAAGTGTTCGCATTTGACACAGTCGTGACAGGTATACTGCAATTCAATAATAAACCTGCTCGTGTATTGTTTGATTCAGGTGCCACGCATAGTTTCATATCGGTGGACTTTGCCGCCGAGCACAAATTTCCCCTGACACCGCTGGGTCTCGAGCTTGCTGTTAACATCCCGTCGGGCATGCGACTAGCTGCGAATTTAGTCTGCAGAGACAGAATCATCTGTATAGGTGATCAAAAGGTCAGTCTTGATGCGATAGTTCTAAATATTAAGGACTACAATATCATTCTGGGGATGGATTGGCTCGGTCCGTGCAACGCAACCATAGACTGCGCTGAAAAGAAGGTCACATTCCGCATACCTGGAGTGCCTGAATTCTGCTACTCGTGTGGTGAGGCGTCATCGACCTGTATGGTGATCTCCGCGATATCTGCTCGACGGATGCTGCATTCCGGGTACGAAGTCTATCTAGCTTTCGTTCGAGACATACGACATGATGGTGAAAACGTGGGTCAGACCGACGTTGTGGCAGAATTCTCCGATGTGTTCCCGGACGAGCTGCCTGGCATGCCACCCGATCGAGAGATTGAGTTCACTATCGATACCTTCTCCGACACTCGATCGATCTCAAAAGCCCCGTACAGGATGGCCTTGCAGAGCTAAAAGAACTCAAGGTGCAGTTACAAGAGTTACTCGACAAGGGATTCATTCGACCCAGCGTCTCGTCCTGGGGAGCGCCCGTGCTGTTTGTCAAGAAGAAGGATGGCTCTATGCGTCTTTGTATCGACTACCGCGAGCTGAATAAAGCCACCGTCCGGAACAAGTATCCCCTGCCCCGCATAGACGATCTGTTTGACCAGCTTCAAGGAACCACGGTATTCTCTAAAATTGATCTGCGTTCGGGTTACCATCAACTCAAGATCAAGCTGGACGATGTGCCGAAGTCTGCCTTCCGCACTCGATACGGCCATTACGAGTTTCTGGTAATGCCGTTCGGCCTAACGAACGCCCCTGCTGCTTTCATGGATTTAATGAATTGGGTGTTCTGACCCTTCCTCGACAAGTTCGTAGTAGTCTTCATCGACGATATACTCGTCTACTCGAAGAATAGGCAGCAACACACTGAGCATCTGCGGACCGTGCTTCAGACCCTTCGAGAAAATCAACTATACGTGAAGCGAAGCAAATGTGAATTCTGGCTTAGCAGCGTCGCATTCCTCGGACACATCATTTCTGCTGAAGGCATTGCAGTCGACCCAAAGAAAGTTGAAGCCGTTGTCGATTGGAAACGGCCAGCGTCCGTCGGCGAGATTAGAAGTTTCCTTGGCCTAGCAAGATACTACCGACGCTTTGTGAAAGACTTCGCGAAGATCGCATCGCCTCTGACTCGCCTCACCCAGAAAGGAGTCGTATTTGACTGGTCAGACGACTGCGAAGCTTCATTCAAAGAATTAAAGCAACGGCTCGTCTCGGCCCCGATACTCGCACTTTCAGAAGGGACTGAGGGTTTTCAGATATTCAGCGATGAGTCCGGTCAGGGCTTAGGGTGTGTGCTGATGCAGCGGAACAAGGTAATATCTTTTGCTTCTCGACAGATAAAGCCGCACGAGAAAAATTATCCCACGCATGACCTGGAGTTAGCGACGATTGTGTTTGCATGAAAATTGTGGCGTCACTACCTCTATGGCGTGGCGTGCACGATCTACACCGATCACAAGAGCCTCAAGTATCTATTCACGCAGAGGGAACTGAACTTGCGGCAGAGGCGCTGGCTTGAACTGATCAAGGATTACGACTTGACTATCGACTATACGCCGGGAAAGGAAAATATTGTGGTAGACGTCTTGAGTCGGAAGTACATTACCTCGTTATCCATCGACCCCAGACTGCTACGTGACCTAGAAGAGATGGCATCGAGCTCCGAGTCAGATTCCGAAATGTGCAGTTGGTAAAGTTGCAGTTAGAGCCGAGCCAACTTGATAAGATCAAGACCGCTCAGACGGACGATCCATACCTGAAGAAAGTGCGAGAGCTAATCTCGACGGGCAGGACGACCGACTTTACGGAAGACGAAACTGGCTTGCTTCGATTGAAGGGTAGGCTATGCGTTCTGGATGATTCAGAACTCATAAAGGAGATCCTGTCGGAGGCGCACTATGCGAAATACACCTTGCATCCCGGTAGCACGAAGATGTACAAGGACCTCCGCACAAACTTTTGGTGGCACGGGATAAAAAGGGATATGGCACTCTTCGTGTCGTAATGCATGGCCTGTCAGCAGGTAAAAGCTGAGCACCAGAGACCGGGCAGGGAGATGCAGAATCTGGCGATTCTAGAATGGAAGTGGCAGCACGTGTGCATGGATTTCATTCTTGGTCTGCCGAAGACGCCGCGGGGAAATGATGCTATCTGGGTCATCGTCGATTGATTAACCAAGTCAGCGCATTTAATTGCCATCAAAGTTACTTGGAGCGTTGATCGCCTGGCGCAGATATATCTTGATGAGATAGTACGACTGCACGGAGTTCCAGTATCCATCGTCTCTGATCGGGATTCACGGTTCATGTCGCGATTCTGGAGTAGCCTTCAGTCGGCACTGGGTACTAAGTTGCAGTTCAGCTCAGCTTACCATCCTCAGACCGACGGCCAAACGGAGCGCGTCATTTAGATTCTCGAAGACATGCTACGACTCTGTGCAATTGACTTCAAATCAAGCTGGGACAATCATCTACCTCTGGCCGAATTTTCATACAACAATAGCTATCAATCCAGCATTCAAATGGCGCCGTATGAAGCCTTGTACGGGCGCAAGTACCGATCACCCATTTGCTGGGACGAAGTCGGAGAGCGGAAGATTGTCGGTCCGAAACTGGTTGAACAGACCGTACAGAAGATTCGGCTCATTCAGGAAAGATTAAAGACCGTACAGAGTTGTCAGAAAAGCTATGCGGACGTTCATCGTCGCCCCCTCGAGTTTCTAGTAGGCGATCACGTATTTCTCAAAGTGTCGCCCGTGCGGGGAGTTACTCGGTTCGGCACGAAGGGAAAATTGAGTCCGAGATTCGTTTGGCCGTTCGAAATACTTGAACGGGTCACCCTAGTGGCCTATAAAATTGCCCTACCGCCGGCGCTTGAAGGTGTACACAACGTCTTCCACGTCTCTCAGCTGTGGAAGTACGTGCACGACCCTAGCCACGTGGTAGATTTTGGCCAGTTGGAGCTAAAGTCAGACTTATCCTACATTGAAGAGCCAGTTCAAATCTTAGAACGTAAGGATAAGTTGCTTCGCAATCGAGCAATCCCTCTCGTCCGTGTCCTCTGGAGGAACCATTTAGTCGAAGAGTCGACGTCGGAGCTTGAGTCGAAAATAAAGGAGAAATTTTCTTCGTTATTCGCATAGAGGTAGGTTCTATCTTTAAGTTTCGAGGATGAAACTTTTTATTAGTTGGTTATGGTGTAGTGCCCCGTCCCTACATCATGCCCCGTACTCTGTCTACAGGGTGCGCGAGAAAGGAACACTGTCGCTATCGATTTGGTCGGGACCGATAGGTCAGAATCGTCCGAGTCGATCAAACGGGAACGGTTGAATTAAGATTAATTCCACGTTATGGAATGGCTTCTTCGGAACCAAGTCCCATATTCAGCGGATTGCGCCTCGAGGATTGGCTCTGCGGCTAAGTCGGGAGAGACCTCCCGTTGCTCTGGTTTTCATGTCGCACTTGATTTGGCTTTGGCTTTGGTTTTCGTGAATGTATTTTTCGTGAATATTTTCGATTGGGTTTTTGTGACGCATTTTCGAGCTTCGCATTCATATCGAATATCCTTGAATTATACAATGTTCTAATCAGTTGCTTATACGATTGCAGGTGATCGCGTAGGCGACGTCAGCGCAGCCAACCGGTCTCTTGCTTGAAGCAAGCCTAAGGCGAGTGGCTGACCTCCTTCGCCTTGTCCCTCTACTTCAAAGCTTAATATGTGAAGTAAAACGAATGTTTGTCATAATAGTGTAGAATAAAAGAAATTATTGCACGATTCCTTACAAAACACTTGTCATCGAACTGCCGGTTTCGGAAAAAGAAAAATGCTTCCTTATACAATCATACTTGGTCTATGCAAAACAATAAATGAATCGATTAATGTTTATCGCAACGATACGGCTAAATGTCCAAATCAACTAAGTTCAAAGGAAAACGGTCATTAGACAACTTGTCGACAAGGTGTAGTTTCCTCGAACGGTTACCTAGTCCAAGGGACCGATTCGGCCCGGGAGGAACGAGTGTATAGCAAGCGCCAGCCCTTTATCGGCACGGGTTATACGGGAACTTTCGCACAGGGCTCGCTACCCGATGCGAAAGGGTCGCCGTCTAACTCAGCTATAGTCCGAGATGGCTTGAAATTGCCATTGGCCTTCACAACCCTTCTTCACTGCTTAACAAGGGCACGGGACACGGGATGAATGTGATAGTTGCTTAATGTTACACAATTTTATATGCTTGCCTCAAAACATGTTAACATGCAAATCGAGCAGGATGGTTAGAAAGATCATTGAAATAGCTAGCTAACATGTTTACGAAACTTCTTGAATCAAATACAGAGCTTGGATTTTAATTAGCCATTCGCCAGTACATGTGTTCTGTGCTGATCCTCGCTCCTTGCAGGTCCCGCGAACCAGGAAGGACGTGCCAACTAGCTCGATGTCGTTCATGACTTTTGAAGCTTCGGCCGTGCGTTGAAGACTCTCTCTCTCTGCGACTCCACTCTTGAAGGCTCTCGACAGTCCAAGGAAGATGACTCAGCGTCCCTCTCATCCAGGTCACTGGAGTACTTGTGTATATTGAGGGATGTGTGCAATGTATGGAACGACTATCTCATCGGCACTCTTTTTTAATCGAGTCATGTTGTAGCCCGCGCGGCAATGAGTCTTGTACCGGAGTCTGTAAATGATGTTCATTATCAATAAAGAATCTAGTTCTTTTACTTATTGTGTGATTCAATTTGTCTGCGTACTCTCTTAGATCTCGTATCTCGAATTGCCTTATGACTATGACTTGTGCGATCGCAAATTAGGTTCGTACGACATCACGCCCAGGGGACGACTATCGATTCGAAGGAATCGGGGCGTGACAGACCTAGTATCATTTTAAAAGCCGTCATTCAACACTTCTAAGCAGATCGTGGGACCTTTTTCAATGTTCTAACTCAGTTTGACCTATGTTGGGATTATTTTCTTAAATATGTGGATTCGTCTCTTTTATTATCAAGCCTACTTGTGCATTTGAAAACTTTGTTTTATTAGTACGAAGGCCAAGCTGAGACAAGTTCACCGAAGCCACCCACCTGAGCGAGAATCACCTCAACCGAGCGGGTCTTCGAGTAGTCGTTGCATGGCTAAGTCCGAACGCCATTGGCATTTCGATTCCTTCGATTGAGCTGAGTGTGACGGGGCATTACACCAAGTCTTCTAGAAGATGTAGATCCATGGAAAGGAACATAGCCATAGGATACCAACTGAGAGCATCTGCTACTACATTAGCCTTCCCTAGATGGTACTGAAGATTAATGTCAAAGTCCTTCATAAGCTCCAGCCATCTTCTCTGTCTCATATTTAACTCCTTTTGAGTAAAAATATATTTTAGACTTTTATGGTCCATAAATATTTCCACTCTCTCACCATATAAGTAATGCTTCTACATTTTAAGGCAAAAATGACCACTACAAGCTCCAGGTCATGAGTAGGATAGTTTTTTTCATGAGGCCTCAACTGTCGGAAATCATAGGACATAACCTTCTTATTCTGCTCAAGCACACATTCCAAGCCCTTTCCAGATGCATCGTTGTAGATGGTAAACCATTCAGATCCTGATGGCAAAGCTAGAATAAGTGCGGTAGTAAGTCTTCTCTTCAAATCTTCAAATTAATGCTGACTGGCAGGCATCCGTCCAGATGAACTCCTTATCCTTCCGAGTAAGCTTGGTCATCGGCTTAGCAATCTTAGCAAAGTCTTGCACAGACTTCCTGTAGTAACCTTCTAGCCCAGAAAACTATGAATCTTAGCTACTGACTTAGGAGTGGCCTACGACTTTACTGCTTCAATCTTCTTGGAATCTACTGCAATTTTGTTCCGTCACCACATGAGCTAGAAACTCCACTCTATATAAGAAAAACTCGTATTTCGAGAGTTTCTCATACAACTTCTCTTTCCTCAGGGTCTCCAAAACTATCCTCATGTGCTCTTTGTGTTCCTCCGGTGTCTTAGAGTAGATTAGTATATCATCTATGAAAACTAGCACAAACTTGTCTAGATACTGGTAGAAAACCTTATTCATAAGGTTCATACAGTTGGGGCATTGGTGAGTCCGAAAGACATCACTAAAAATTCAAATTGGCCATAACGGGTATTGAAGGAAGTATTAGGAATGTCTTGTTCCCTAACTTTCATCTGATGGTACCCGGATCGCAGATCTATCTTCGAGAATACTTTTGCTCCACTTAGTTGATCAAAGAGCTTATCTATCTGGGGTAAAGGGAACTTATTCTTAATTATGATATTATTAAGGGCCCGATAGTCGATATACATCCTAACAGAGTCACGCCCCGATTCCGTAGAATCGATAGTCGTCCCTCGGGCGTGATGCCGTGCGAACCTAAGTTGCGATCGCACAAGGCATAGTCATAAGGTTATTCGAAATATAATATAAAAAAGAGTACGCAGAGAAATTGAACAAACATATTTGAAAACAGAAGGAACTTTTCTTTCATTTATAATAAACATCATTTACAAGACTCTGTTATATTCATTTGCCTCGCGGCTATAACATGACTCGATTACAAAATAAACACATTATGAGAGTCGTTCCATACATTCCATCTCTATTTACAACAAAACATTTTCAAGGACATGGAATCGTAGGGTGTCGAGACGTCATCTCTTCTGGACTGAATGTAGATTAAGGATCAAAATAAGCCTTCAAAATACGGATGAGGCTTCAAATGTTCTTGCGTCGCCTTGAGCTTAAGTGGCACGCCCTTCTTGGTTCGGGGTACCTGTGGAGAGCGAGGATCAGTACATTACACTTTGTACTGGTGCGTAGCAAAATTAAGTTCCATGCTCTCATTTTGATGAAGAGTTTATATGACTTAGTCCGTGAATCTTTCTAACCATCCAAATAAATTTTAGACAAGCATATGACAAGCACAATATAAATTACACTAGAACTTATTGTCATCCCCAGTTTTCAAGAACAGGGGTATTTTGGTCATTTTTCATTTTAGAATATTTTTGAATTTATTTTATTATTTATGATATTGTTTTGGGGTTATTTGAGTTGGGTTCGAATTTCAACTCAATCCGACTTGTATCGGGGATCCAGGGTAGCTCTGACTATAGTGGGACCCACCTATCAGTTAGACATGGCCTACATAAGACAATATTTAAGTTAGTATGGTTAGACTTTATATTCATGACTAGGTTGGGTTGATTAGAGACTTAAACTGGTTTATTTTAGCCCCAAACCAAAACCTAACTTAAGTTGAACCTAATGAGATAAGAGGGGGGCATTTTGGACTTTACCAAATGGGGACACCTAGACCAATATGGCCAACCATGAGAGGGAGGGGGTGAGTCATCCTCTTTTCATTCTTAGCCTCCATTTTCTCTCTATTGTTCTTCCCCAAAAATTTGAGAGGAACCACCATTGATTTCATCTCCAAATCAATCCTTTCTTCTACCAAATCTTCTTCATTTCTTCTCTACTCCATGAAGAAAGGGTGCTAGCCAAGTTTAGGAGGATTTGGCTTTGGTTCGTGTCCATTTGGAGATCCCTTCGTTTCGGTGCCGTATCGGAAGAAATTCCTTTGGATTTCACCTCCCGGAAGGTAAAATCTACGCTTTTTTCACTCCTACATGCATATAGGATTATTTTGAACCCATAGGAATGACCCCCATGGTTGTGTCTCCATTTGTGTCCATTTCGTGTCCATTTGGAGCTATTAGGAGTGTCCTTGTTGTGCTTTGTGTCCATGTAGGAAACCTCCAGTATTTGGACACTTGTGTTTAAATAATTTAATACATGTTTTAAGATTAGATTTTTATATGTTAGAGATGTGTTATTGCTTGTCATTATATTTTTCTCCATGTATCATAATATATACAAGTATTTTTATTATTGAATGTATATATATATATATATATATAAGAGATTGATAAGCAATAAGCAAAAGCAGCAAAAAGCATCAGCAAATAAGCAGCAGCAGCTTTTATAAGCAGCGACAGCAGCTTCTACAAGTAGCAGCAGCAGTTTTTGCAAACAGTGAGCATAAGCAGCAGCATAAGCAGTACAATAAGCAGTAGCTTTTCAGCAGCAGCTTATTAAGCTTTTAAGCCTTTGGTTTTAATCCGTTTAATCTCATGTTTCCTTTGGAATTTATCCCCCTTCCATTTAGCAATTTCCCTATATTAGTTAGCCCTTGTTTGACAGAGTTTGCTACCAAGTTGTTAGATATTTGTTAGTTAGGATTTGTTAGTAGATGTTAGCTTATAAGTTAGTATATGTTAGGATACGAGATGTTAGATTTGAGAGTTGTGGACCTAGTGGGGTGTGTTTAGTGAGTGTACTAGATAAGTTAGTATCCTAATAGAGCTAGTATGGTTGGATAGTGTTAGGAGAGTGGTATCTCAAGATACCATAGGGTATCTCATGATACTTTAAGGTAATTTTGAGAGTGACCAATATAGAGATAAGATGGACTGGATGGGCTAGATACCTAGATTTCTGGGTTGGTAATATCTAGATAGGTTAGTGTCTAGCTACCTTAAGAAGCCTAGGTCAGTCTACCAAGGTTAGGAAGGGTTGCTTATGTATCGGGGCAAGGTATTGGGAATACTTTGTGAAGGGTAATAGGTAAGGTTAAGGTAATTACCTAGAAGCTAAGGTATGAGTCTAAGGTGTTAGGATATGGTTAGAAATTGATTGTCTTGGTTGGTAATGGTTAGGATTAGTGCTCTTAGACTAGTTTTGACCTCGGTTGACCGTTGAGACCAAAAGTCAACGAAAGCCAACCGAAAGTCAAACTTAGCCTAATAATGACTAAAATTGACCCGAAACCAAACCAGGGTTGACCAGTTCACTGAAAGTCAACAGTAAGCCAACATTAGACTAGTTTGACCTAGGGTTGATCTAGAGTTGACTAGAGTTGACCAGTTGACCAAAAGTCAACTGTAAGTCAACCCTTGACCCAAATTGACCTAGTTTGACTTGGATAGACTTTCTGTGACTTTGTTTGACCTTGGTTGTCCTAGTGTGGCCTAGTTTGGATTAGTATGACATAATATGACCTAGTTTAGCTTGGTATGACTTAGTTTGACCTAGTTTTAACTTAGACTTGCATATCATGACTAGATTAGCTTTCCTTTTATATTAAACCCTATTTTGACTGTTAGTATCTCATCTTTAGGTCTGTGATTACTCTGAGCATCTGTTCACCTTATCAGCTAAGGACCACAGGCGAGTATATTCACTGATAGTTTTTATTGTCTTGATATCTGCTATATCCGATTTAATTGTAGTGTCTTACTTGATTCCTAACACGATAGTTCACGGACTAGTATATGTCAAATCCTGTCATGAGATGTTGTTCCTAGATTACTTGGTATATTGGTACATGACTCGACTTGTTACCTGTACTTGTATAGACATGGACTTGGGAGCGGGCTGGCCCCCTGCCCTTGAGTCTCGTGTCATGACGTGTCATGTCCGGATCTATTATACTATTCGGGGATGGAGAGTTATTAGTGGTTGTGTGATCAAAAATCTCTACTTGTTCTTCACACTTGTACTTATTACTTGTTCATAGCTATACCCTCGCCTCACGACGGGTAAAGCCTTACCCTACTTGTTTATAGCTTTCCATGGTGGCCGGCCTTATCCTGCTCCGTTGTACACTTGTTCATAGCCGGTCAGATGGAAAGCCTTATCATGTTTACCAAGCCGATCACATAACGTTTTAATAATTCAAGGCACATTTTATATTTATTTATTATAGGAGGCTAAGTTCTGTTCAGGAGAAGGATTACAACTCCGATCCTTTTTTGGTTTTCGGGTTGTAACTTAGTTTCTGAATAGTTCCCAAGTCATCTTATAAATTGTCATCCTATTCAGTACTCACATCTTGTTATATATTTTATGTTGATTTGTCTTATATTTCACATGTTCTACATGCTCTTATGCTATATCTTGATTGGAGGCTAAGTTCTGCTCGGGAGAAGGGTTACAACCCCGGTCATTGTTTGGTTTACGGGTTGTATCTCGGCTTCCGAATAGCTCCCAAGTCATCCCATATCTTTGCCTTGTATTTTATTTTACTGTCTCTTATAGAATTTATCAATTCATATGGAACTGCTGTTAGTGTTTGTACTTGCTCATTTTCCTGACAGGATACCGTTGATATATTACAGATGTTTCTAAGGCAGACTGCTCGACCTACTATGGGGTCGAGACAGATGGAGACTTAGGCCAGGACCGTGGCATGTTAGTTGAGCCACTAGACTTTGCACTCCCAGAGTAGTTAGCTTAGTTAGGCTTGCCTGGACTGCGATCCAGCTTTTGTTTTAGACTGTAGTAGCTTATATTTATATTTAGTGACTCTGTGATGTTGTTGTTTCTCTCCGGCTATGTTGGATGTTGAACTTATTTTCCATTTTCATATCTATCATATTTTCTTTCCGTGCTATCTATCTTAGTTTTGTTTTATGATTGAGTTATGCCATATATATTCCTCCGTACGGAGATGACAGGTACCCTTATGCTGTTTAGTGTAGTTTTTGTAGACGACCTATACAACATTCTACCATTAATTCTGCAGCGTAGGCTGGACGTAGCCACGTGCTCATGCCCCTAATCAGGGTACGGGTCGTGACACATTTTTGTGGTGGCCCACGTAGGTCGATGTCGCAATTAGTACGATCTCGTAATGGTGCTCGACTTAGAGTACTAATTACGAGCCTGCGACTAGGACATAGGATCTAGGATATGATAGAAGTTACTCAATCATATTTTAGAAAAATTCTGATCTTTTGATTACTATGACAACTCTTCTTGCATTGAATTCAATTGTCCTTTCTTGATATTCCTTATCATGTGCCATATTGATCTCCTTGTTTTAATCTATCCTCAGGATAACGATTACTTGCCCTCACACAGCAGGATCTAGTGCTATTCCAGAGAGGCCCGATCTGGTAGGACCTCCACCTTCGGCAGAGGGAGCTGCAGTTGAGGGAGTTGCCACCTCTGTTCCTGCCCTTCAGGCGGGAGTAGCAGCGACAGTTCCAGGAGGTCATCCACCTCCAGCAGCGGGACCATCTATAGTCTTTCCTGAGACTCTTCCTCCGCCGCCTCCGCTACCGACAGATACTCAGCAGATGATGGCCCTTCTACAGCAGATGATGTAGACCCAGAGGGCCCAGGCAGAGGCACAGCAGCATCAGGCTGACGCATCCCACCGCCAGACAGAGGTGCTACGGCAGAGCATGGAGAACTCCCACCAGCTAGCGATGGCAGCAGTTGAGAGGGTAGTCTCGGGTATAGTTCAGGGTACCCCAGTTTAGTAGCAGAGTCAAGGGAGGCCTCGCACTTGTCTTAATTTTAGGAAGATAAACCCGAGGGACTTCAAGGGTACCGAGGGTATCATGTATGCAGATGACTGGTTGGAGGACGTCCAAAGGAGCCTGGAGTTAGTAGAGGTTCCGAAGGGACTGTGGGTCACAGCTGCGGCGAGTCAGTTTTTTGACATCACCTTGACGTGGTTTCGTACGGATCCTCGTGCATCGGTGAGGGGTTTGACATAGAAGAACTTCAGACGGCTCTTTAAGGAGAAGTTCTTCCCTGATGTGGCTCTGATAGCTCTAGAGGCCCAATTCGTCGGATTGGAGCAGGAGAACTCGTCAGTGGACGAGTATGTAGCGAAGTTCTTCCGTCTGAGTAGGTTTGCACCAGATCTGATCCAAGATGAGGGGTATAAGGCCCGCAAGTTCCGGAGGGGCCTTATTCATGCGGTCCGTACTCGTACTTTTGGGCGACGTGATGCGACCTTCGAGCAGATACTAATGGAGGCACAGATAGCTGAGAAGGACTTCGGCCTCAAGCCGAAGAGGGCCAGCAATATTCTTGGAGCGAGATCTAGTACGGGGCCGACGAAGCGCCCTCACTTCCAGCCGAGGCAGATTCAGCAGCAGCCCCAGTTATAGTTTTAGCAGACACCAGCACGTGCCCACCAGCAGTAGGGTCAGGGCCAGAGGCAGGCCGTATAGTATGCTTTTTGCAGGAAGACGGGACATACCCAGGATATTTGTAGGATGAGGCTAGGAGTTTGTTTATTCTATGGAGCTTCAGATCACCAGATGAAGAATTGTGCTGCTCGTGCAGCCAGACAGGCAGGCCAGAACAGGGTACAACAGGCTAGAGGAGGCCAGCAGGGGCGAGCTTTTGCCATAAAAGTTGAGCACACTCATGCAATAGCAGGGCAGATTGCAAGTTCCAATTTTTTGATCTCATTTCCACATTTTCCTTCTTATAAACTGTCTTAAAATTCGATTCCATCTGTTCCTTGATTATTTGATGAAATTTTGTTCTTGTGATATGATTTTCTTCTGAGATAAGTCGTATGGGCTAGGTCACCTTGATTATAGGATTTTAGAGTCTTATATGGTCATGTTAGCAGGCATAGTGAGGACATATAGTCGAATTATGGATGTATTTCTCGGGTGTGGGAATTTAAGGTTTTCGCTGCCAAGCATGCGGCAATACGAAAATTTTAAATACTATGATTCTAGAGGAATGTACCTTAGTCGAGGACTTTGTGATTATCATAGCCTGGCTCACTAGCATGACGGAGATTCTGAGTATCATGATTTTGGACAGACGCATATGATTATTGAACTGCATGATTTTAAATTGAGGGTAATTTTAAAATTTATAATTTTAATCATTTATTTATTGTCATTTAAACCATGCTTGATTTTGGAGATTTTAATCATTTTAAAACTATTTTAAGCCATGACTTATGATTTTGATGTTTTACTATTGAAACCCTAGAGACTGCTAACCATGTGATTAGGATGTTTTTAATGTCATTTCTGGCTTAAGGGTATTTTGGTCATTTGACCTCTTTGAATTATTTGATATTTATTGCATTAGAGATTGTTAATTTTGACTTTTGATAGGAGTGATTTTGTGTTGATTTCGTATCCGTATCGGACACGTATCAGTTTTTATTTACAAGGTGTTAGATGTGCCTCAAAGACATTTTTATTTTGGTGATTTTTTTCCTAAAAAGTATTTGAATGGGATTATTTTCTGCATGTGTTTCCTGTGATTGCTTTGTTTTAATTTCGAGGAGGAAATTTTTTTAAGGTGGATAGATTTGTCACCCCCAGTTTTCAAGAACAGTAATATTTTGGTCATTTTTCATTTTAGAATATTTTTGAATTTATTTTATTATTTATGATGTTATTTTGGGGTTATTTGAGTCGGGTTCGAATTTTAACTCAATCCGACTTGTATCGGGGACCCGGGGTAGCTCTGACTATAGTGGGACCCACCAATTAGTTAGACATGGCCCACATATGAAAATATTTAAGTTAGTATGGTTAAACTAAATATTCATGACTAGGTTAGGTTGATTAGAGACTCAAACTAGCCTATTTTAGCCCCAAACCAAAACCTAACTTAAGTTGAACCTAATAAGACAAGATGGGGGCATTTTGGACTTTACCAAATGGGGACACCTAGCCTAATATGGCCAGCCATGAGATGGAGGGGGTGAGTCATCCTCCTTTCATTCTTAGCCTCCATTTTCTCTCTCTTGTTCTCCCTTAAAATTTTGAGAGGAACCACCATTGATTTTATCTCCAAATCAATCCTTTCTTCTACCAAATCTTCTTCATTTCTTTCCTACTCCATGAAGAGAGGGTGCTAGCCAAGTTTGGGAGGATTTGGCTTTGGTTCGTGTCCATTTGGAGATCTCCTCGTGTCGGTGCCGTATCGGAAGGAGTTCCTTAGATTTTACCTTCCGGAAGGTAAAATCTACCCTCTATTTCACTCCTACATGCATATAGGATTATTTTGAACTATTGGAATGACCCCCATGGTTGTGTCTCCATTGGTGTCCATTTCGTGTCCATTTGGAGCTATTAGGAGTGTCCTTGTTGTGCTTTGTGTCCATATGAAAACCCCCAATATTGGACACTTGTATTTAAATAATTTAATACATATTTTAATAATAGATTTTTATATGTTAGAGATGTGTTATTGCTTGTCATTATATTTTTCTCCATGTATCATAATATATATACAAGTATATTTATTATTGAATGTATATATATATATATATATATATATATATATATATATATATATATATATATATATATACATTCAATAATAAAAATATATATATATATATAAAATATATATATATATAAGAGATTAACAAGCAATAAGCAAAAGCAGCAAAAAGCAGCAGTAAATAAGCAGCAGCAGCAGCTTGCGGCAGCAGCAGCAGCAGCAGCTTTTATAAGCAGCGGCAACAGCAGTTTTTGCAAGCAGTGAGCATAAGCAGCAGCATAAGCAGTGCAATAAGAAGCAGCTTTTCAGCTGCAGCTTATTGACAACTTATTAAGCTTTTAAGCCTTTAGTTTTAATCCGTTTAATCTCCTATTTCCTTTGGAATTTATCCCTCTTCCATTTAGCAATTTTTCTATATTAGTTAGCCCTTGTTAGACAGAGTTTGCTACCAAGTTGTTAGATATTTGTTAGTAGATGTTAACTTATAAGTTAGTATAAGTTAGGATACGAGAGTTAGATTTGAGAGTTGTGGACCTAGTGGGTTGTGTTTAGTGAGTGTACTAGATAAGTTAGTATCCTAATAGAGCTAGTATGGTTGGATAGTGTTAGGAGAGTGGTATCTCAATATACCATAGGGTGTCTTATGATACTTTAAGGTAATTTTGAGAGTGACCAACATAGAGATAAGATGGACTGGATGGTCTAGATATCTAAATTTTTGGGTTGGTAATATCTAGATAGGTTAGTGTCTAGCTACCTTAAGAAGCCAGTCTACCAAGGTTAGGAAGGGTTGCCTATGTATCGGGGCAAGGTATTAGGAATACTTTGTGAAGGGTAATAGGTAAGGTTAAGGTAATTACCTAGAAGCTAAGGTATAACTCTAAGGTGTTAGGATATGGTTAGAAATTGATTGTCTTGGTTGGTAATGGTTAGGATTAGTACTCTTAGACTAGTTTTGATCTCGGTTGACCATTTTGACCAAAAGTCAATGAAAGACAACCGAAAGTCAAACTTAGCCTAATAATGACTAAAATTGACCCGAAACCAAACCAGGGTTGACCAGTTGACTGAAAGTCAACAATAAGTCAATATTAGACTAGTTGACCTAGGGTTGACCTATAGTTGACTAAAGTTGACCAGAGTTGACCAGTTGACCAGAAGTCAACTGTAAGTCAACCCTTGACCCCAGATTGACCTAGTTTGACTTGGATAGATTTCCTGTTACTTTGTTTGACCTTGGTTGTCCTAGTGTGACATAGTTTGGCTCAGTTTGACCTAGTATGACCTAGTTTAGCTTGGTGTGACTTAGTTTGACCACTACAAAAATGTGGGTTTTCGTGACAAGTAATTTGTGACAAGTGTCAAAGTTGTCACTGAACGGGATACTTTTGTGACAAAAATTTTTTGTTGTCACTCATAATTTGATTCTGCGACAGCAGTTTTTTTTGTCACACAGTTCAATCATTTAGTGACCATGTTTTTGTTGGCCGTCACTTAATGTTATCACTGAAATAGAATTTAAATTTTAGACTTATGTCAAAGACAAGTTATGTGTGATAAGTGAAAATATTTGTCACTTATGGGTTTTTTATAGTTACAAGAAAAAATTATTGTCACATAAAAGTATTAGCCACAAGATTAAAATTTTATTCTTGTCACTTAAATTTTTTTTAGTTACCAAATAATTGTTTGTCACATAAAAGTATTAGTCACAAAGAAAAATTTTATTTCTTGTAACAAAAACTTAAATTAATTTAAAAAATGTTAAATAAACAAAATATTCTGATTTTGATACTATTTTGACATTAATATTAAATTGTAACCAGAATTGACCTTACCAAAAAACTCACATTTGCGACAAACTTTTACAAGGGTTCTCGAAAAAAGTAGCAGTTACGATAAAATAAATCTTTCCATCGGAAATCTCTCATAAAAATCCATACTAATTCCGATGCATAAAGAGCACTCGAAAAAGGCCTATTTATTGGTCGAAATTGTTCAACAATTGACAGAATTTGTTAGTTCTAATACTATTTTAGATCGGAATAATTCTTTCTTGAAAAAGGTATTTATGAGGACATATTGGACCATTCAAAACTAGTAGACTAATTGCGGTGACATAAATTTTGTTACCAAAACAATACTTTATATTTTATATATTCAAGAGTCTTCAAACTCCTACAGCTTCTCTTCCTCCCCCAATAAAAAATTTCTCTTAACAAAGCCCTAACCCTAGTTTTTCCCCATGGATGACTCCGACAACCATCCGACGATGAAGGTCGACATCACCATCTTCTTCCTCATTTCTCGCCATGATGATGACTCTGGCAGCAACATCGAGCACCCACACGATCGTCTCTGAAATACGATCTACTCCAGCCGAGTCGCCATCTTCTATAAGTCCTATTGTCCGTAAGTTTTTCCTCCCGTGATTTATTCGTTAATTGTTGTCAATTGTTGTTAATTGTTGTTAAATATTGTTGTTGTTGTTGTTATTGTTGGTGCTTTCTTTACATGGAGAGAGCTTGCTCTCAACATGCCTTGTAAAAGTTTAGTCCCACATCGGAAATGCACCATGAGTTATCTCAACATATATACTTGGTTGTGTTATTGAGCGATGCACATGGGGTGGTGACCCTAAGGAGGGAACCATGTGGGTGATTTTACTAGGAGGTAAGAATAAGGCTCCAAGGATTAAGCATTAATGCTTTTGTCATTCTCTTGGATTAATTCCATTTGGAGCTAAGCCCCAAAGGGCTTAGCGACTCGGACTCGGACTCGGGCTCGGGCTCATGGGCTCACGAGGCGTAATGTGGCATTTTGTTGGCGCACTTAGCACGTCAGCAGTCATGCGGCTCATATGCGGCCATGCGGTCTTATGCGGCAAGTGACTCATATGCGGCCACATGCGACCTCATGTGGTCTCATGCGGCTCATGCGGCCCATGCGGCTCGTGCGGCCCATGCGGTCCATGCGGCACTTGCGGCCATGAGGCCATACCACTCACACGGCCAGGCTGCTGTTGCTGCTGTTGTCGCATAGAGGGCTCCGCTGACTGTGTAGGCTACACATATATACTTGGTTGTGTTGTTGAGAGACGCACATGGGGTGGTAACCCTAAGGAGGGAACCATGTGGGTGATTTTACTAGAAGGTAAGAATAAGGCTCCAAGGATTAAGCATTAATGCTTTTGTCATTCTCTTGGATTAATTCCATTTGGAGCTAAGCCCCAAAGGGGATTAGCGACTCGGACTCGGGCTCAGACACGGGTTCATGAGACGTAATATGGCATTTTGTTAGTGCACTTTGCACTTAGCACGTCCGCAGTCATGCGGCTCATATGCGGCCATGCGATCTTATGCGGCATGTGGCTCATATGCGGCCACATGCGGCCTCATGCGGTCTCATGCGGCTCATGCGGCCCATGCGTTCCATGCGGTACTTGCGGCCATGAGGCCATGCGGCTCATGCGGCCAGGCTGCTGCTGCTGCTGCTGCCGCAAGGAGGGCTCCGCTGACTGTGCAGGCTACAAGTCAGTTATGGAAAGACTGATTCAATGCGATAAATTCAGATCCACTTTTTGTGGGATTTGAATTAATTTCGTTGTTATCTTTGTAGAATTTGAATTAATTTCGTTGCTATATTTGTGGAATTTGATTCAATCTTTCCATAACTGAAGAGGCTGCTAGGGTTTCCACTCTCTCTATATATTCTCTCTTCTGGCCTCCTTTGTGAAGGACTACGATTTTTATAAGTCAGAAAAGAGAGAGAGAGAGGGAGCTACTGCCACCATTGTAAGTCCATCCGAGGAGTCAGAACAGAGGTGACTTCGAGCGTTCCACAAGTTCTTCAACTTGCTGGTTCCTGGAAGCAATTCGTGTGGGACGAATCTTGCTTTGAGCAATGGTGTTTTGACACCCCAACAACTTTTCTTCATCTCATCTTTCTCTAGATTATTGTAACTCATTCTGTCCCAATTGCAACACGTTTGCAAGGAAGAACGAGAGATCTTCTCTTCTCTATTTTCCTCCTTCATATTGTAATCTGGCTATTTGGTTTTTTGTATCATGGTAGATCTTGAGTTTGATCACTGCAAAGTTTTGTGTGACTCTCAGATCACGATTCCATCAGTTTTTCATCTTAGGTCAAGCCCCGGGACTAACAGTTACTTGTGTAGTGGTCGACTGTTCGAATTATTCTCCATGTGGTGGTTTTGATTGCTAGGTTTTAGCTTGTCAGGGTCTTAGTAAATTTTTAGCATCTCTAATCCGCTCCTCTGATATCGTTTACAACCCTGTTGCGTTGTTCCCCTTCTTCTTTTCATATTAGAAGAATATGTTTGACTGTGAGAGCGTGCATCTCCCTACGAGTGATTTTGTAAAAGAGAGCTTTTGAGGAAGTTCATACCAAAGTTCTGATGATAGCTTGTACCAATTTGCTACGAACTATCAACCTAGTTAGATTATTTTGAAGTAATAAAAAAATCAACTACTGTAAGAAGCAATGTGTGTAAAAAAAGAGAGAGTTTTAATGGGGGGAATGGCATTCAACACCAAACAAGCGAGAAATGGATGATCAACTTGAGAGGAAGAGAAGAGAAGGCCGATGGGCAGCTAGAATGAAAGTAACTCGAGAAATTTTTTTTATTGGTGGGTGTCATTCCGGGTAATAAGAGACTTGAGCTTTAGTACCAAGCAGATTCAATGGTTGCCATAATTTTATTACTTCGTGAAATCTAAATATATCATTCGTTATGGAATTGTTATGGTTTGAAGATGAAAAGCCGGTCGGTCAAACAAACAAACCAAAGACGATACTTGTTCTCAGTAGAGATGTGCTTCCTATTTGGAAAAATTGGATTTTGACGGTAGCTATGCCGCCATTTGGATAGGACTGCCACTGAGACACCATCTTACTTAGATATACTAGTTACTCAGAAACGCTAATGGACGTTACAGAAACATTCAAAATTGAAAATCTCTTCAAACAACACCTACTTCTTCAAACAACCCCTCCCCCCAACCCAAAAAGAAAAAAAAACCACCGCCACCACCAACACACATTCAAGTCTACTGCCTTCTTCTAGTCATGAACCTGTATAAGGCATACTGACATTTATAGGTAAATGACCTATGATGCTCAAACCTTTCTTTAAGGTGAGATACTCATACACCAACCTTTCCCATTCCGATGGGGATTCTTAAAGTTCCATCATTCTAAACGTTGTCATTGTATAACATGACTATCCACCTATGCTGATAAAGGATCATTTGGATAAATAAATTTAGATCACAGTCCTTGAAATTATTTTTATTTATCATATTTTGATTGGCTCCTTTCGTGTATGCGTGTGCTAGCCACCTAACAGTAACAACGTATAAGGGACAACTGAAAATATCATATATAATCCTGGCCAACATTATTGTTCCAATCATGTTTATATGCAATTTCTAATGGGGTTTCATGGTCTTGGAATCATAGTTTCAGTTGCGCATCATGTATGAAGCACGTACACTTTGAAAATAGAAGCTGCTTCTGTGACTTATCATGTCAGACACACGACACAAATGCTCCAAAGTCCTAAGTACACTCTAGGGCACGTGAAAACTCCGTATATTGGGGTATGGTTGCCTATATGTTCATGCCCATTTATTTTTGTTAATTTTACTTAGGTGTGTTTGATTGCAAGATGGAAAATATGTGGAAAAGAAATTAATTCCATGGAATTATTTTCCTACGAAAAAAATCCATGGAATTTAAAAAAAATTCTATGGAAAATTTAATTTGGGTATTTTATTGTCATTATTTTCCACGAAAAATAGCTATTTTCCATAGAAAATAATATTTTTCTATGGGTTGGACAAGTTTTATTTTCCACCATTTTAGAAAATATAAAAAATGATAGTTTTTTGTAAAGTTTGATGGAAAATATAAGCTCTAGCCAAATGGAAAATGATAGTTTATATCATCGATGTCTTTTCAATTGGGTGTCACGTAGCTTCCTGGATTATTCTTTCTATAAGATGGCGAAAGTCGAGTGCTAAGCTTAATTTTGCTTTTTCTTCATCTTAGTTCTTTATTTTGCTTTAGTAGCTATTTTGGTCAGTTCTTTAAGTTTAACTACTAACCAAAAAAATTCTTTGCAGACAGCCTCAAAAGTTTGCGATAAATGCTTTGGTTTTGTTGTTATATGTGCTCAATATGCATAAAGTTTGGAAAGTGAACTGATACTAATCTTTTGATTATTAGATTGGTCTAAAACTATGACCTTTGAGTAACAACTCCTTATCTGGATTATTATCTTTTCTATTGTTTTTCCAACGAGGCCTTAATGTCGCTCTTGGAGGATGATCAATTGCAAATCCATTTGACAAAAGAAACTTTGGTGGAGGAATACATTATTGTAGTTAAAATATCTAATTTCTTTTTTTTCGAACAACTTTCCAAGCTTGGTTGACGTGATCTATGTGAGATTGCAAGGAATTCAGTTTACTAGTCTGGCTTTTCACATACTCTCAAGGTATGCGAATAATGTCTTATTCCTAGTTTAGGCATGAATGTTCTTTAAGCGGATGCCAAGGCATACAAATTTGTAGTTTTTCCTTATTAATTTCAGTGAGCCAGTTATCTACAATATTAGTAAAATTACTGTTAATTATTATCTCCTCCTTTTAGGCTTGCTTTCTTGTACATCCTTTTGTCTTTCAGTAATTGTTTTGGAAAGATTGGTAAACAATATCCGCCATTAGTATCCTTTTGCATTCATAGCTCTTTCTTATCTCTATACTTACTGTCCATAGAACTAAGTTGTCTTTTTTTATCTTAACTTGGAATTTTTTTTCATGTTTATTGTTTTTACAAAATTTATCATGTACAAAATAATTTATTTACACTCTATTATGTGCCTGAAAGGTTATTTGTTATTGCTCATATTAAATGTGTCTAGTTATTGCTAAACTCAGAGGGAAATAATTTTTAGCCATACTTTAGTTGGTACTAACTTCAGGAATATTAAAAGACATGCAGGTGTAGACAAAACATGTCCAAATGAAAACATGTTCATGTGTCTGAAGCTCATTTGAGCACCACAAACAGGTAACATAAATGTAAGAAATGAAGGTATGCATGCCAGATTTGTTTTATCTGGGATACATATATAGAACGTTGTCTACCATATCTATGACAAAACATGTTTATGTGTCTGAAGCTCATTTGAGCACCATAGACATAGGTAACACAAATGTAAGAAATAAAGGTATGTATGCCAGATTTTTTTTTATAGAATATCCTCATAAGGTGAGTCATAAGAAGTAAATTATGTTTCAGTTAGAAACAACTTGGGTATTAAGTTAATCTGTTGTTGTGGTTCTTCTTTGGCTTTGTGACCTTTGTGATTCCACTGCTACTATCTTTCTGGCTTGTAGCAGTGGTTATGTGGGTATCAGTGGAATTTAGGATTCAAAAAACAAATTTTGAAATGGTAGTTGAGTATCAATTTTTGATTATTAGCCACTATATGTTGCTTTTTTTGTTGGCTCTATTGCTGCCTCTATATGTTGCTTCTATTTGGGATGTCAGTTTCATGTTACTTTGAGTATCAGCTTGGATTTTCTCTATATGTTGTTGCTGCCTAGATATTCTAAGTATGTTGTCTAGATTTTCTCTATATGCTCTGCTATTGCTGCCTCTATATGTCAGTATCATTTTTTTGGGTTTGGATGTTTCAATAGGATCTCATTATAACTTACAACCCATGTGTAAAAAACTTTGTCTGCCTTATTTTTGTGTCTGTCTTCTTCTTTTTAATCCTGGACTCTCATTAAGTTTTTTTCAAATATGTACAATGCTTATTTATTGCATGGGATGCTCAGATTGTTCTTACAGACATTTCTACCTTTACCTTGCCTTGAAGCAATGCTTATAAGGTCTCCAACTCTCCGTATAGCTTCTATTTTTTCCCCTTCTATCTGAATTTCGTACTGGACTCATTAGTTATTAAATTATTTATAGTTATTTTAGATAGCTACATGGGTTTTGTACTGCAAGTGGTGCTCAAAGTTGTATTACAAATGTATCTGCATTACCTCCATTTAGAAGCGATTCTGAAGACCACTTGGTAGAAGCCAATCGTAGCAAACCAAGTTCCTTGGAACCAAATTGTGCTTCTCCCACGATTATCAGTTGCAATAGACATGTACAAGACCAAGAAGGCAGTAGGGTTCTCTGAGATCGAACATGCATTGCTTCTAATAGTGCTCCTCAGATTTCTTCTGAAACAGGGGATAACAGTAATAAACTCCAGTCAAAAGCTGAGGATGATAAAAGCTTCACATTTGAGGTTGGCTCACTAGCAGATCTTTCAAAAAATCATCCTGGTAGTGGAAGGAAACCTTTCCCTAGTATGCAGACTTTTGAACTTCCCAAGGTAATTTATCACCATAGTAGATTATTCTAGCACTAGTTTTTAGTCATCCTAGATTATGGTGAATCATAAGTAAGTTTTGGTGAATCGTATGCTTCTGCTGAATGTAAGTTCTTTAACTTAGCATTTTTTATCTCCATTTTTTATGGCTGAATTATAGGAAACCTCCAATTAGCATGAAAAATTGTAGGTAACCCACCAACTATTTTTTTTCTTCTTTTTATCTCAAACTTAATGATGTTGGCACTTTATTTTAGGAAAAAGGCAACAAAAACAAAGTGTTTATCCTAAATTTGGCATCACTAGCTGAGATACAACATCAAATTTGTGTTCAATAACTAAACTTAAATAAGCACGCCAATTTTTTGATAGGTTACCCTGAATGAAGCTGACCGACTTGCATTTTAGCTTGTAACCTTTTTTCTAGTACTAATTGGTCCAAATCGTTAAGTTAGTGACAAAGTTGTACTCTATAACTTTGGATGTAAAAGCTTGTCCTCCCGTCAGAATATTTTAATATTTTATAGGGATGGTTTGTTTGTATATTATGCCTAGTCTATTTATTAAACAGTCTCTTTATTAATTTATGCAGGTCATTAAAGATTGATCATCACCAAGACAGGAGCTGTGTATGCAATTGATTATCAATCTATAGACCTTTATTAATTTATGCAGATCATTATAAGGTCTCCAACCTTTATTTTATAAGTACTAAATATTACTTCTCTTCATGTTATATGTACTGAATTTTGAGGAGCAATATAACTACTTTTTGAGGATTTATATAATTACTTTTCATGTTGTTGTTGTCTATAATTACTTTAGAGTTAGTCGCCTATATAAAGGCCTTTTAGAATTTGTGAAGGTTAGTTCTGGTTTATATTGGAAAGTCGATGGCGGTGTTCTTGGAAGATAAGCACAATCATACATACCCTCTTCTACAAGAATTATGTGATATGGTATTGTGTGTTGTGTTTCAATGTATAATGACAATGACACAAAAAATTTCGTGACAAAATTGATTTGGCACCAAACATATAAAGTGTACACTACTGTGACAATATTTACCTTCACTAAACATATAAGTATACAGTGACAACAATAAAAATATTACTGCAAGTGTTTACAATGATGACATGTACTTGTCACTAAACACATACGTTTATTGTGACAACAATAAATGTGTTACTAAACTATTTTTGTGATATCAAAAGTCGTCACAGAAATAATTTTTATTTTAAAAACAAAATATATATTTATTTTTAATTATAATAAAATGCTATTTGTGACAATACTGTGCGTCACTTATAACATTTTTAGTGACGCATTTGTTGTCATAGAAAGTATACTATCAGTGATAACATATTCTTATCACAGTAGATAACTTTCTGTGACAACGTCTTTTAGTCATCACTTATTCTTTTACTATGAAGGTATATGCTACAAAAGTATGTCGTCACTATACTCGTCACAGAAGATGTGTTGTGACAAGTTTTATAACTTCTGTAACACCTTTACATGTAACAGAAACCATATCTTTTTGTAGTGGACCTAGTTTTGACTTAGACTTACATATCATGACTAGATTAGCTTTCCTTTCATTATTAAACCCTATTTTGACTGTTAGTATCTCATCTTTAGGTCTGTGATTACTTTGAGCATCTGTTCACCTTATCAGCTCAGGACCACAGGCGAGTACATTCACTGATAGTTTTTATTGTCTTGATATCTGCTATATCCGATTCAGTTGTAGTATCTTACTTGATTCCTAACACGATGGTTCACGAACTAGTATATGTCGAATCTTGTCATGAGATGGTGTTCCTGGATTACTTGGTATATTGGTACATGACTCGACTTGTTACTTGTACTTGTATAGACATAGACTTGGGAGCGGGCTGGCCCCTGCCCTTGATTCCCGTGTCATGACGTGTCATGTCCGGATCCATTATACTATTTGGGAATGGGGAGTTATTAGTGGTTGTGTGATCAAAAATCCCTACTTGTTCTTCACACTTGTACTTGTTACTTGTTGATAGCTATACCCTCGCCTCACGACGGATAAAGCCTTACCCTACTTGTTCATAGCTTTCCATGGTGGCCGGCCTTATCCTGCTCTGTTGTACACTTGTTCATAGCCAGTCAGATGGAAAGCCTTATCATATTTTCCAAGCCGATCACATAACGCTCTAATAATTCAAGGCACAATTTATATTTATTTATTATAGGAGGTTAAGTTCTGTTCAGAAGAAGGGTTACAACCACGGTCCTTGTTTGGTTTACGGGTTGTAACTTAGTTTCTGAATAGTTCCCAAGTCATCTTACGAATTGTCGTCGTATTCAGTACTCACATCCTGTTATATATTTTCTATTGATTTGTCTTGTATTTCACATGTTCTACATGCTCTTATGCTATACCTTGATTGGAGGCTAAGTTCTATTCGGGAGAAGGGTTACAACCCCAGTCCTTGTTTGGTTTACGGGTTGTAACTCGGCTTCCGAATAGCTCCCAAGTCATCCCATATCTTTGTCTTGTATTTTATTATACGGTCTCTTATAGAATTTGTCAATTCATATGGAACTGCTGTTAATGTTTGTACTTGCTCATTTTCCTGACAGGATACCGTTGATATATTACAAATGTTTCTGAGGCAGACTGCTCGACCTGTTATGGGGTCGAGACAGATGGAGACTTAGGCCAGGACTGTGGCATGTTAGTTGAGCCACTAGACTTTGCACTCCCAGAGTAGTTTGCTTAGTTTGGCTTGCCTGGACTGCGATCCAACTTTTGTTTTAGACTGTAGTAGCTTATATTTATATTTAGTGACTCTGTGATGTTGTTGTTTCTCTCCGGCTGTGTTGGATGTTGAACTCATTTTTCATTTTCACATCTATCACTTTTCCTTTCCGTGTTATCTATCTTAGTTTTTTTTGTGATTGAGTTATGCCATATATATTCCTCCGTGCGGAGATGACAGGTACCATTATACTGTTTAGTGTAGTTTTTGTAGACGACCTATACAGCGTTCTACCGCCGATTCTGTGGCGTAGGCTGGACGTAACCACGTGCTCGTGCCCCTAATCAGGGTACGGGTCGTGACACTTATCCACGGTAGAGCGTGCCATGCAATGTGAGACTTACCGTGTTCTTTTTTATCAATTATTATCGCTAGTATAGTATGAGCAAATTAGGTGTGTTTGGTCACTGACATAACAAGCCATCCTGGACTCAAAGCTTTTATAAGTCGAGGCCCTTTCAACGCAAGTAGCAAGACCCACTGAAAGTTCCCGCCTAACCCATGCCATTAACCATCACAACTATACCGTGTGTCCTCCGGGGTCGAAACGATCCCGTGCCCCAGGTGCCGCTCGAGGAAACGTTTACCTTGTCGACAAGTTGTCCATAACCGTGTTAGAATAATTTAGTTACTAAACCATGGTCTATATTTTTGAGAACTTAATCATTTCATCGTGTCCCGCCTTCTCGTGGCATCAATTTGTTTAATGAGTCAGTCTTTTATTCAACACAATTTTATAAGATAAGTAGATGTGTCCGTGCCCTTGCATATATCATTTCATTCGCAATAATATTATCGATTGAACCAAGAAGGGGGTCAAGAAGAGAAGGGTTATCCACTCACCTTGATTTTTGTTCGAGGCGAGAGACTTATTGGTCACGCTAGTCATCGCCTATACAATTATCTGAAATCACACAAGCAACTGATAGAATACTGTATTATTCAAGGAGTTCGATATGTAAATACAAGTTAAAAAATGCAAGCCATGAAAACTTGAAAATATTCACAAAAATGCATTCAGAAAACCAAAGCCAAAGAAGCAAATATGGCATGAAAAGTAGAGCAACGGGAGGTCTCTCCTGACTCAGCCACAGAGTCTATCCTCGAGGCACAACCCGCTGAATATGGGACTTGATTCTGAAGAAGCCTTTCTATAAGAGAAAGGGGTCTTAATTCAATCGTTCCCGTTCGACCATTTCAATCGATCTCGATATATCGATTCCGACTGAATCGGTAGCAACAATTTTTATTTCTCGTGCAACTCATGGACAGAAACGGGACATGATGTAGGGACAGGGCACTACGCCATAACCAACTAAGAAAAGTTTTATCCTCAAAACTTGAGAATAAAACCTACCTCTAAGAGAACAATGATGGGAATTTCTTCTTCACCTCCGATTCACGCTCCCAGGTTGATTCCTCGACCGAATGGTTTCTACAGAGAACGCGGACGAGAGGGATAGCACCATTTCAAAGCAATTTTTTCTTGCGCTCCAAGATTTACACGAGCTCTTCTACATATGACAAGTCTGTCTACAGATTCAACTGACCAAAATCTACCACATGGCTCGGATCGTGCACGTACTTCCGTAACTAAGAGACATGGAAGACATTGTGCACATCCAAATGTGCTGGCGGCAATGCGATCTAGTAAGCTATTGGGGTGACTCGCTTCAATGTCTCGAAAGGACCGACAAATCTTGGACTCAACTTTTCCTTAGCTCCAAATCTCATGACTCTATGCATATGTGTGACTTTTAGAAACACGTGATCGCCCTCCAAGAATTCAAGAGGTCGTCGGTGGGTGTCGGCGTAGCTCTTCTGCCAACTCTGTGCAATCTTCAGTCTTTCTCGAATGAGCTTGACCTTCTCCACGGTTTGTTCTACCAGCTCAGGGCCGAGTATCTGCTGCTCCCCGACTTCATCCCAACAAATAGGCGATCTACACTTTCGGCCGTACAAGGCTTCATACGATGCCATTTGGATGCTGGACTGATAGCAATTGTTAGATACAAATTCAGCCAATTGTAGATGAACGTCCCAGCTTGACTTCAAGTCGATTACATAGAGGTGTAACATGTCTTCGAGAATCTAGTTCACCCGTTATGTTTGGCCATCGGTCTGAGGAGGGTAAGCCGAGGTAAACTTCAACTTGCTTCCTACTACTAACTGAAGACTACACCAGAAGCGTGACACAAACCGTCCATCCCGATCTGAGACGATGGATACCGGTATTCCGTGCAGCCGAACTATTTCATCAAGATAGATCTGCGCAAGGCGATCTATGCTCCAAGTGACTTTAACGGCAATGAAGTACGCTAAATTGGTTTACCGATCGACGATAACCCAGATGACATCGTTTCCCCATGGCATCTTCGGCAGGCCAACAATCAAGTCCATAGTGATGTGACCCATTTCTATTCTAGAATGGCAAGGTTCTGCATCTCTCCGCTAGGTCTCTGATGCTCAGCTTTCACCTGCTGACAGGCTATACATTGTGACATGAAGAGCGCTATATCTCTCTTCATTCCGTGCCACCAGAGGTCGTGCGGAGGTCCTTGTACATTTTAGTGCTGCCGGGATGCAAGGTATATTTCGTATAATGTGCCTCCGTCAATATATCATTTCTACGTTCTAAGTTATCCAGAAGGCATAGTCAGCCTTTCAATCGTAGCACGTCGGTGTCATCGTTCGCAAAGTCGATCACCTTTTCTGTTGAAATCAGCTCTCACATCTTCTTCAGGTACGGGTCGTCCTTTTGAGCGGTCTTGACCTTTTATCGCAAGCTCGGCTCTTACTGTAATTACGCCAACTGTACATCTCTGAATCGAACTCGAAGGTCAATGCCCATCTCTTCAAGGTCCTATAGTAGTCTGTTGTTGATGCATAATAACGCAAGATATTTATGATTCAGAGTGTCTGCCACAACTTTTTCCTTGCCCGACGTATAGTCGATCATCATGTCATAATCTTTGATCAGTTCTAGCCAACACCGCTGTCGTAAGTTCAGCTTCTTCTGAGTGAAGAGATACTTGAGGCTCTTGTGATCGGTATAGATCGCGCATGCAACACCATAAAGATAGTGGTGCCACAATTTTAATAAGAACACAATCGCCGCTAACTCTAAGTCGTGCGTAGGATATTTCTTCTCGTGTGGCTTCAACCTGGAGGCGAAAGAGATCACCTTGTCTCGCTGCATGAGCACACATCCCAAGCCCTAGCCTAAAGCATCGTTGAATATTTGAAAACTCTCTACCGTATCAGGAAGTGCGAGTATAGGGGACAAAACGTACCGCTGCTTCAGCTCCTGAAAGGAAGCTTCACAGTCATCCAACCACTCATACACGACTCCCTTTTGAGTGAGGCGAGTCAATGGCGATGCAATCTTTGCTAAATCTTTCATGAAGCGTCTGTAGTATCCCGCCAAACCAAAGAAACTTCGAATCTCATTAGACGATGTAGGCCGCCTCAAATCAGCAACGGCTTTAACTTTCTTCGGGTCAACTACAATACCTTCGGATGAAATGATGTGTCCAAGAAAGGATACGCTGCTCAGCAAAAATTTGTACTTGCTCTTCTTCGTAAAAAAACTGATTATCTCGGAGGGTCTGGAGTACGGTCCGCAGATGTTCTACGTGTTGCGCTCGATCCTTCGTCTAGACGAGGATATCGTCTATGAAGACTAACATGAACTTGTCAGGGAACGGACAAAACACCCGATTTATTAGACCCATGAAGGCGGTATGAGCATTTGTCAGGCCGAATGACATTACTAAGAACTCGTAGTGGCCATAACAAATACGGAAGGCTGACTTTAGCACGTCGTCTGACTTGATCTTGAGTTGATGATAGCCTGAGCAGAGGTCGTTCTTCGAAAATACTGAGGCACCTTACAACTGATCGAATAAATTGCCTATGCGGAGGCAATAGATACTTGTTCTGGACGGTGGCTTTGTTCAGCTCGTGGTAGTCGATGCACAGACACATGGATCCATCCTTTTTCTTCACAAATAATACGGGCGTTCCCTATGGTGAGACACTAGTACGAATGAATTCCCTGTTGAGCAACCTTGCAATTGGACCTTGAGCTCTTTTAGTTCTACAGGTGTCATTCTGTTCGGGGCTTTGGAAATCGGTAGGGTATCAGTGAATGTGTCAATGCTGAACTCAATTTTTCGGTCGGATGGCATTCCTAGTAGTTCGTCCGAGAATATGTCGAGGAATTCTACCACAACGTCCGTCTGAACCGCATTTGCACCATCATGTTGTGTGTCTCGAACGGACGCGAAGTAGCCATCACATCCTGAATACAGTATCCTCTGAGCAAAAATTGCCGAGATTACCATACAGGTCGACGATGCTTCACCACACGAGTAGCAGAATTCGGGCACTCCCGGTATGCGAAAGGTGACCTTCTTTCCTGTGCAGTCAATGGTAGAATTGTAATGGTCGAGTCAATCAATTCCCAGAATGATGTCGTAGGCCTTAATGTCTAGAACTAACGCATCAAGGTAGACCTTTTCCCTCCTATACATATGATTTCGTCCTTGTAGGCTAAGTTTGCAAGTAGTGACATGCCCGAAGGTATGTGAACGCTAAGATCAAGGCCTAACTGTGTCACGAGAATTTTGTGGTCGACGGTAAATCCACCGATATGAAACTATGCGTGGCACCTGAATCAAACAGTACACGAGCAGGTTTATTATTGAAAAGCAGTATACCTGTCACGATTGTATTTGAGACGAACGCCTCATATCGAGTCATGGCGTAGACGCACCCTTGAGCATTAGGATGGCGGTCTTGGCCATTGGGTTGCGTGGCTTGAAGAGGGCGGGGCGCCTGTCCTCTATTTTCTTGACGATTTTGATGTGGCGGGGCATTACAATTTTGTCCTCGGGCCATGCAGTCTTGAGCTTGGTGACCCCTTTGTCCGTAAAAGAAGCATGCCCCATCGAAGACAAAGCAGTTGTGGGCATTGTGTCTAAAGTGGTTGCATTTGGTACAACGAGGTAACGAGTTCTGTCCCTTATAGCCGCTAGTATTTGGACGCTTTGATGGGTGATTGTTGCCTCCTATATAGCTAGGATGTTTGTGGTTGGAATAGTGCACAACATCGACAGCAACGGAAGGGTACTGGCCCTCAAGGCGAAGAGCATGATTTAGAGCATCGCTCGTAGTCTTGTACTTTGGAACTGCCACATGAGCAGTAATAGAGGGCCGTAGACCCACTTTGAACCGTCACACACGACACTCCTCTGTATGAAAAAATATACTAGCAAATTTGGACAATCTATTGAACTCCATCGCATACTATTGCATTGTCCGTTTCCCATGCTTCAACTGCATGATTCATTTTTCATCTCTTGACGAACGGCTGAGGGAAGGTATTCGAATTCAAAGGCTTTGCAAAACATGGCCCAAGAGATCGGGGCTGAGTTATTGTCACGTCGGATCGCTCGTTTGTGCACGACCCACCAGTCGTGCGCGTTCAAACGTAATTGAAGTTGTGCACAGGCGACTTGCTTGGATTCTTCAATGCCGAGGAGCTCGAGGTGATCTTCCATCTCTTTCAACCGGTCGATTGCCATAGAAGGGCCTTTGGTGCCACTGAAGGAGGTACGACACGCTTTCTTGAATTATGACACTTCAAAGTTGTAACTTCTTGGTGCCGCAGGTTGACGCTCGGGCTCCTCTCCATCGACTTTGTTGGGTTGACCCATTGTCTCGTCTCAGTGACAGTAGGCATAATTGCATAGTTTCCACTGGCTGCAATTGTTTGGATGATTTTCTGCAGAGTATCAAGCTGCTTTTGCTGTACCTTGGTTTGGGCATCGAAGCGAGCTTCAAATTGGGCCTGTCGTGTCTCCGTGTACTTATTTCAGTTCTCGAATATTTCTGCTGTGCCTCTATCATACGCAGCATCCTCTCGATGGCATTATTAGAAGGTCTGGCCCGCGAGCTGCTCAAACTGCTCGAAGTACTTTGTTCTTGCTCGTCCGCAGTTTCTGCCACGGGTTTCGTTACTTATGCAATACGTAGACACACATATTAGTCTCAAGATATTCCAGACTCATTATATGGAATAATTTATCTCGTCGATATGAGGTCAAAGGTTTGAGACTCTAGACGGACGGCCAAAGGATGTAAAGTCGTGCTCAGATACCATTATGTCACGTCCCAATTCTGTAGAATCGATAGTCACCCCCCCCGGGTGTGATGTCGTGCGAACCTAAGATGTGATCGCACAAAGCATAGTCATAAGGTTATCCAAAACACAACATCAAGAAGAGTACGCAGAGAAATTGAACAAACACATTTTAAAATAGAAGGAACTTTTCTTTCATTTATAATAAATATCATTTACAAGACTCTGTTACATTCATTTGCCTCGCGGCTACAACATGACTCAATTACAAAATAAACGCATGATGAGATAGTCAATGAGATAGTCATTCCATACATTACATCCCCATTTATAACAAAATATTTCCAAGGACCTGGAATCGTAGGGAGTCGAGACGTCATCTCTTCTGGACTGAATGTAGAGTCTTCAAAAGGATCAAAACAAGCCTTCAACACACAGACGAGGCTTCAATGTTCTTGCGTCGCCCTGAGGTTAAGTGGCATGCCCTTCTTGGTTTGGGCTACCTGTGGAAAGCAAGGATCAATACATTACACTTTGTACTGGTGTGTGGCAAACTAAGTTCCATGCTCTCATTTGGTTGAATAGTTTATATGAGTTAGTTTATGAATCTTTCTAACCATCCTAATGAATTTTAAACAAGCATATGATAGGCACAATGTAAATTATGCTAGAACTTATCCATAGCAGAGCATGCCGTACAACGTAAGACATACCATGTTCTTTCTTGTCAATTGTTATCGCTAGTATAACGTGAGCAAATTAGGTGTGTTTGGTCACTGACACAACAAGCCATCCTGGACTCAAAGCTTTTATAAGTCGGGGCCCTTTCAACGCAAGTAGAGAGCCATGCTGAAAGTCCCCGCCTAACCCGTGCTATTAACCAGTACAACTATATCGTGTTTTCCCCTAGGTCGAAACGGTCCCGTGGCCCAGGGTGCCGCTCGAGAATCGACAAGTTGTCTATGACCGTGTTAGAACAATTTAGTTACTAAAGCATGGTCTAGATTTTGAGAACTTAATCATTTCATCGTGTCCCGCCTTCTCGTGGCATTAATTTGTTCAATAAGTCAATCTTTTGTTCAACATAGTTTTATAAGATAAGTAGACGTGTCCGTGCCCTTACATCTATCATCTTATTCGTAATAATATTATCGATTGAACTAAGAAGGGGATCGAGAAGAGAAGTGTGAGCCACTCACCTTGATTTTTGTTCGAGGCGAGATACTTGTTGGTTGTTCTCGATTACCTGAAATCGCACACGCAACTGATTAGAACACTGTATTATTCAAGGAGTTCGATATGTAAATGCGAGTTCGAAAATACAAGCCATGAAAACCATCGAAAATATTCACGAAAATGCATTCAGAAAACCAAAGCTAGAGAAGCAAGTGCAGCATAAAAAGCAAAGCGACGGGAAATCTCTCCTGACTCAGCCGTAGAGTCTATCCTCGAGGCACAATTCGCTGAATATGGGAATTGATTCCGAAGAAGCCTTTCCATAACGAAAAAAGGATCTTAATTCAATCGTTCCCGTTCGACCGTTTCAATCGATCCCTATCTATCGGTTTCGACTGAATCAGTAGCGATAATGTTCCTTTCTCGCGTACCCCGTAGACAGAAATGGGGCACGATGTAGGGACGGGACACTACAAATGGTCCCCGATGGTCTAAAGATTATCTTCCACCCATGATAATCTATCATAGCAAAATGCTCACTCAACCAATCCATACCGAGAACTATATCGAATCCCCGGAGTGGCATTTCGAGGAGCTGGGCCCTAAATTCCCTTTTAGCTATGCTAATTTGGCAATCATATATAGCAATAACTGGTACTACTCCTCCTCCTATCATAATTCGACAGTTCCTCCTTGTAGGTATTAGTGTGAAACCGTGTCTATGTAAGAACTTAAAAGATTGGAAACTATGTGTAGCGTCCGAGTCAAACAATACAATAGCATGAAATG
>JANAVB010041618.1:4638618-4651118 GCA_029216955.1 Iris pallida | reverse complement strand
ATTAGTTTTGAAAACAACAAATTTAATTCTTTGAGACATTTCATCAAACACATGTTACAATACACCGACACGCATCTGATACACATATCAAACGGACACGAAATCCTACCAAACTTGGTCTACAGGTCTATGTTACCTAGATGTATGCTTCTATGAAGAAAAGTCAGAATTTAAATGAGTTTAGAAGCATTTACCTATTGAGAGTTGGAATCTCAATACAAAAGCAGTCCAAAAGCCTCGACACCCAAAATCCTACGGTCAAATGCCGCCAATCCCTTGCTTGCTATCCTCCAGCAACTCCCTCTCCTCCCAAGGATCGCAACGCAATTTGTTTGGTCCAAATCGAATGAAAGATGAGAAAAAGAGGCTACTTTGAGGAAAGTGAAAAATTAGGGTTTGTAAAGAGGCTTGGTGGCTACATGTTATGAATATATAGAGGGGGCTGTTTGGCCGACCACATGCTGCTGCTAGGGTTAGGGTTAGGGTTTAGGTATGGGCCAAAAACTCCACTTAAGTTTAATAGAAAGCCTTTTAGCAAAAACCCAAAAGCAATATATTAAAAGAACCTAAAATAAATTCAAAAAGCTTCCTAATTATGACTAAAACTTAAAATTCAAATCTAACTTGATAATGGTTAGTCTCTAATCATGGTTAGCTAAGGTTAAACCAACTACTAACACAAAAGCACCAATTAAAATAAAATAATCAAAAATTCAAAAAGTACATAATTACCAAAATATCCCTAATCTAGAAAAGTGGTAGTGACAGGTACAGTGGTCCCGGTGTTCCGTGTTTGAACCATCCTGAAATAGAAAAACAAATGGTTGATTACTATGTCCTCAAAAATAGTAAGCAACTTATTAATAACAAATATAACCATTTCTCCGATCCTAGGCTATGATGATTTTTTCTTAGTTTAGTAGGCTCCCTAATAGCACTATATAGCCTAAGTACCATTAGGAAGAGACCTGCATGGTCCACCACTAAAACATGTCAACCCGCTCCCGAATAATCGGATACGAGTCGGACACGTCCAGCCTTCGTTGTAGACTCAATATAGTAAGTTGTACTAAGTATCTAAGAACTCTAAAGTAATATTATAAAATTACATCACAACATCTAGTACGCCCCAGAGTACATCACAATACACCACCACAAGTCTAGCCATTATTACACCTTTTACAACTAAGCCGGAGATAAATTCGGAGACAATAATAAAGGTGTCAATTCACATCCACAAGTACCCTCACAATACAACATCCAAAAGTAAAGTCTACTAGATAATCTAAGAAATAAAACTAAGGCTAAATCTCTGCATCTCCTAAGTACTGAGTCGTGGTGTCATCCTGCTCATCTAGGGCCTCGGTCTCCTGCCTATAGTATGTAGTACATATAGTCTCAAGCTCACCTACAATATATCTAGTTAGGAGCGGAACAAAGTATAATCTATAATAATGAAACAAGTAAAGGAACAATGAAATATGATGAACATGAAAAGTAAATACATAACTAAACTGAATATGAACATGTAATCAAAAGATCATGACAAGTGAATTTGAAATAGATAATTAAAATATGTAACTGGCTGGATAAAGATCATGAATAAGAACAAGTAAATGGTACGGCTTAATCCCACGTGCATATATGTGAGATTTAAGCAATCGACAAGAATCCTAAGTTGGGCTGTGGTCACATATTTGTAGTATTTACCCTCCTCCGGATACAAGTAAAATATCATGAACCAGAATAATAGACCAAGTCGTGTAATAATGTGTCAAATATGAAAAGACCACGATCGCGACCCCCACCACGATCTCGACCGCCAGTAGCCATGACCTATAAATAGAACACATAAACATAACTAACAATATAGAAGTATAAATAAATAGGAGACTAAACTAAAATATATTACCATCAGGACGAGGAGTGCAGCCGCGACGCAAAGCAAGACTACGATTGCCATCTACAAAAAGAAAACCATACAATAAGTAGATGAATCGAACGACAAAGGCATGAACTGAAATAAGAATGTAGAAGTATAAACTGAAATAATAATGTAGAAGTATAAACTGAAATAATAATGTAGAAGTATAAACTGAAATAAGTAGACTGCAATAAATTTACTAAGTTAGTTGTAAGTATTTTTATGAGGTAAAAGTAAATTTACTAAGTTAGTTGGAAGTATTTTTATGAGGTAAAAGTAAATTCACTAAGTTAGTTGGAAGTGTTTTATATACCGGTATTTAATCTAATCATTGTCATCATCTTCATCCTTGTCCTCTACCTCGGCCTCGTCTTCGTCCTCATTCTTATCCTCATTTTCGACTTCATCTGTATCCTCGTCCTCATCAAGTTCTTCTTCTTCTTCTTCAACCTCAATACTTGGGACAAGATGCCTCTTTCTCCCCTAATTGACGGCTAAGTCTTGTGTATCAACCTCTTCCTCCCCTCTATTTTCCTCAATAATATCTTAAAAATTTATGGTATCCGACTGTTGTCCCAAGTATTAGGGCTTTTTGACCCGGTTCTCTTGGTATGTTGGGTCTCCAACGTTGAATGTACTTTTACCTTTAATCTTGCATATTGTCCACCAGTCAAATCAATCTTTACGATGCCTTGGGTAGCTTATATAGTAGACTTGAACAGCCTGAGTTGCTATCACAAATGTGTCGGACACTCTATATCTCCTACGATGATTTATATCGACGAATCCAAATTGTTTTGTAACACCCAGTTTTCTAAAATGAGGGTAATTTTGAAATTTTACATTTTAAGTTATTTAATTATGGTATTTAATTAATAATATGATTTTTGGTAATTTTTAATCATTTTTAAACTATTTAAATCATGACTTATGATTTTGGTGTTTGACTAGTGTAGCCTTAGAGACTGTTGACCTAGAGCCTAGCCATGTGATTAGGATGTTTGATTAGTACATTTTATCCTAGAGGATATTTTGGTCATTTTAGGATTTATTTGAATTTTTGGGAATTTTTAAAATTTATTTTGGAATTGTTTGAATGAGGGTTGACTAGGTTGTCTAGCTTTGACTTTGTGACCTAACCCTAGTTAAGTTGGAATTGACTAGATATGAGATCCTAGGTTAAGTTAAGTTAACCATACTCTAGTCAGGGAAACCAATTAGGAATTTCGAGTTTGAATGGAAGGATTTTGACCACAAGTCATGGCTTGTGATTTTTAAGTCATTGATTTATGACTAAGCCCAAAACCCATTAGTCAAGTGCCCAAACCCTAACCCTAACAATTTTGTTCAGCCAACTTAACCCTCCTAGGGATTCCCCCCTTATAAATAATCTCTTAGAACTTAGGGCTAGCCTCCTTTAGGAAATAGCAAGTTGAAAATAGAGGTAAAACCCTTTCTTCCCCAATCCATAACTCCTCCATTTCAACTCTTTTTTCCTTCTAATTTCTTGCAATAGATCCTAATCTCTGTGTATTTCCTGACTATGGTGAGAAATTTCAGTGGAGGAGCAATTTGGAGGAGTTTGGGTGGCAAGAGAAACACCCCTCTTTGAGGCTTTTTGGGCTTTTTCACACACCTAGGTAATTCCTAATCCTCTCCATAAAATAGTGATTTAATTGCATGAATAGGAAGCCCTAGGAATACCCTAACTACTGGTATAAGTATTGCTAGGTTTCGTGTCCAACACGTGTCCGTATCGGACACGTATCCAATAGGATACTTAGGTGTTTGTAGAAATGCCACATAGGATTCAATTTTCGATTTTTGTAAAACTAATTACATAGGTTTGTAGATCTAGGTGTGTGTATGAATGTTTGTGAAGGATGTTTGGTGTTTTGTGTCCGTTTGTGTCACATTTTTAGCCGTGGACACGCTGCACGAGCCACACACCTGTGTCCTGTCTATCGGGGGCTAGAACACGTGACACAGGACACGTCGTGTCCTAACTTTTGGGGTGAACCATGGGGCAATGTCTGCGACTACACTCCCAAAATTTGGGAGTGTCTCGTGGACTGTGCACGGAGCTTTTAAGCTCGCACGGGTCGTGCGCTGTCGCGCGCGGGCTGCTGTGCGAGTGCACAGACACCACTGATACGCATGTCGTATCGTGTCTGTGGGACTCGTAGACACTGTGCAGTATGTGTTAGACCTAGGTCTATCCTAGGTGAACCCTTGGACACGAGCACGTGCCGTGTCGTGTCATGTGTCGCGTGTGGATACACGTGCACAACGATTATGGTGCACTGTTTGGGTCTGTGTTTGTGCAATTGATTGGGACACGTTTCATGTCCAATTTGTGGACACGAGGACACTATCTTATACACTCACATGTATGTCCTTAATTACCAACCCTTAGCCTCCATTATTAATGAGTTTTGAATTGATTTGAGGAGTTTTCCATTCTCGACTGATACGAACGTTCAGTTCTTAAATTCCTGAGTTAAGATTTCATTTTTGAACTATTTCTAATGTTTATTTGTCATATTAAATTAATAGTACATGTGTATTAGTACCTGCTAGATTAAAATCCCATGATAGATTAGGTTTTTCATTGGTGTAATAGGATTTCGATGTGGATGGGGCTGTGCATGTGTGGACTGATGCACAGTCCTAGTGTTAAATCCTGAACTTTAACTTCTTCTTTTAAAAACTGAATTTCCTATTTTGTTGCCATGATTGAATCTTATACATAGGTGGTTGGACTATTACAATGTAGATTAAATTCGTATTAGTTAGGTTGTGTTGTTAAATTCGAATTTGGGATGAGACATAACTGTCATTTGATTTCGTTTATAAACTGTCAAATTCTAGATTTTTAAGCTGAGAACACATCCATTCACACCACACCATGCTACACTGAAAACCTGAGATTTTGTGCACCATTCTCCACATGTTGTAGCTCATGGTTAGCTAAGGATTTCAATATAAAATTGGACTCTTGATGTGATAATGAGCATTGGTCATTGTGATAGATTTCAAATGGAATAGAACTAGGTATTATTGAGTTGGTTGCTTATGATAATTAACTGTTAACTAAGAATGGTTTTAGCAATACTTCACTAATCTGAAATCCCTATTTCCCTGAGTTTATGAATCAAAAATCTGAGATTATGCTCCTGTTTTCAAAAGTCTGAGATTGACTTTGGTTGAATGGTATTTGAAGTAGAGCACATGTGTTTCCTAATTTCAGTTTTTTTTCCTTAACCTGAGGCATTCTCTTTTATGTTCAAAACCTTAAACTGAGATTAACTGTTACACACAAAAGCATATATCCTGTCACATTTTCTGTGAACATAGGAGACTTGAACCCTCTTCCTTGTGACTCAATGCTAGTTAGATTTAGTTGAATGTCATGAATCGATTTCCTTCCTATTTGAATGCCTAAGTTGTCTTAAACTGAGATGCATATGCTGTTAAAATTTGAACTTCATGAGACACATATTACACACTGTTTTCCCCTCTACCTGAACACACACATACACATTGTCTTCAATATATATTTCTCTCTATTAATTCATGTAACAGTTCATTAGTGCACACACACAATAGCCTATAGCCATGTACCCATGTCACACACACATGACCACACATGTTCACTCTTGCCTCACATTTTTCACTAACACTCTCTCTCTCACTTGTGACACACATACACATTCCTTAACTAGTTTTTCCTGTCACACACATTCACTCACACACTCTCATGCATGCCTACACTCACCCATGTCACACATGACACTTTAAACACACTCTATTACACTATACCACCCACACATGCTAGATGCATGCCTACACTCTATGGCATTCATGTCCACACACACACATAATTTTATATGTTTCCCTCACTCTATATACATATATAAATATTAACTATATTCTTGAAAATAATGATATGGTATATATATGTGTATGTTATTTATATTAATTTAGTATATAAATATAATGTATGAAATATGTGTGATGTAGGCTATATGGCATATAGCCTGTGGCATGTGGAGTGTGCACACTTGAGTTTAGTGTATTGATGGACTAGTGTGACTTTTGTATGGTATGTGAGTGCTAGCCTAGGCTTGGTTAGGCCTAGTGAGACTTATTAGACTTGTTTGGGTTGAGTTTGACCTTATTGACCTAGTTTGACTGTTAGGGTTGACTAAAGTTGACCAAAGGTTGACTTTAGCCTAGATTGACCCCAAACTTCATATAGATGCATTGTAGAAGTCTATTTCCTTATTTTAGACTTGTTGTGACTTGTACTGTTCTATAGGAGACAGACACCACTCCTCGGACAGTATATTCTCTTCAGACACTCAGGAGATCAGGCGAGTACATTCTCTGACCGTTTCATACTTGTATAGATTTACATTCTTGCTCTAGATTACTGTACTTGATGCTGACACGATCATTATCACGGATTGGTACTATATGGATCTTCTTCTGAGATGTTATCTCCTTGTATTCACTAAGTACATATTGTGATGTGCGTTTCACTTACATGTTGTATTTATTGAATATCTTTATCATTGTACACTCATTGTGCATATTGTACTCTCAGTATCACATTGAGCCATTGTACAAGCCATTGTACAAGCCATTGTATAAGGTAACGTAACTGAATTGGATCCTTGTGTATTGATTGGGGAGGGAGAGTAGAAATGGTTATGTGATCAATCCTATTGTATAAGAAATTGTATATATCCATTGTACACCCACGTACAAAGGTGTCCCATTTTATTGTATAACCTAACCCGTTTACATAACCATATTGTGCTCTAAAATCACATATTCCTTACAGTTCTTACTTATCATATTTAGATATTTCCTGTTATCAAATCTCTACTGTTTTTCATATATCTTCTTCTTTCAGCGTTTCATGTACTTTACTCTATTGCATGCTTTATATTTCCTAACTCGATATGAACTGCGTGAGATGTTTTGTGCTCGCTTCCGTCCTGACTGGACCTGTTGAAAATATTACAGAGGATGAGGAGGGGGCCTGCGTAGACACCTACTATGGGGCAGCTGTAGATGCCATGTATGACCCAGATTTCTAGCCTGATCCACTATCTTAGAGACTGAGGCTCCCTAGTCTAGGTTTTCTATTTCTGTCATTTGAGATCTAGATTGTATATATTCTTTCATTTCAGTGTTAGAGTCTTGTATTGAGCTGGATGTTCTGATTTGTTATGTCAGTAGACACTTAGACTCTCTGGTTGTATTTATGTGGTTTTTCCTTCATTCCAGTATTTATCTATCTTCCTATCTTTCATTTTGCTTTAGATGTGATTGAGAGTGTATATTGCTATGTCACCTCCATTCGGAGTGTATATACTGTACAGGTACCTTTATATTGTTAGATGATTGACCTAGGACAGCGTTCTACCGCCGACACTGCGGCGTAGGCTGGGCGTTGTTACGTTCTCGTACCCTCATAGTGGGTGCGGGTCGTGACATGTTTATCGATTTTCCATCCAATATTTGGTATCATATCGAACCACTCATATTTGAACATCATAATATGCATATGATATGGGGCAGAATATTGTAAATCTACAATATCCCAAAGTACTCCATAATTGTTAAAGTTTGGCTCATTATCATAGATGGTGCGTCTTATGCAAACACCAGCATCCTTTGTACTAAAGCCGTCATTAAAAAATTCGGCATTTATAGCATTCTGAGTTGCCTTAACTTGAAGCCCTTAATGAAATAGACTGGCCAAGTCTTTGCTTGCTTAATCAGTCCCAATGCCAAATAACGAAGGCTCTCATTTGTGAGGGTTGTTTCAGGCAATAAAACCTGTAAACACATATTTAGAATTTAAATATTTTAACTGCATATATTTTAATGGTAGCCGCATAACATATTATCTTAGTTACTTACGTATTTGCGAAACCATGACAGAAAGTTACAGTCAACCTCTCTTTGAAGTCCCTCGTTAGTAATATCGGGTGCCCTCATTTTAACGTCATCTCTAAATACACTGATAGAGAGAATAAAAATGTATCAGTATATTTTCTTCACCAAATTAGAGAATATAACGAGTGTAAGTGTAGTCACTTACTTCTCCAAATCTCTCACTTCCTGTATGTCACTATTTAACAAGACATATCGGTGAGCTATATCAAACTCATCTTCACCCAACAACCGTTTGTTACTAGCCCTAATAGGCTTGTCCCTGACATTGAATATGCCTCCATCCTCAACGTCTTCGTCATTCCTTTGAGGTCTATTTTGATTGGACTTGACATGTGTATCGAAATAAATAGAGCAGAAGTTTGATACCTCCTCGATAAGATATGCTTTGCATATTGAAGCCTCTATATGAGGCTTGTTGCCAACTTTCTTCTTTAGATGGTGTAGGTACCTAGAGAGACAAATTACCTTGAATTAATAATAAATTGTAAAATCCACTTAATTTATATCGATGTTTATTGACCTATCAAATAGGTACATCCATTGATAATGAACAGGTGCACCGACTCGGACTTCGTAGATGAACCAGTAGATGCTCTATGCTGTCGAAGAAGCCCGGTGGAAATACTTTCTCCAACTTACAAATTGTTAAGATAATCTTCTCCTCAAGTTCAACCATATGTTGTGCCGTCAGCTTAGTTGAACAAATATCCCTAAGGAATATAGATAGCTCGGCCAACGGAACCCATACAGTAGAAGGCAACAACTCTATCAAAGCAATGGACAGTAATCTTTTCACAAACACGTGGCAGTCATGACTTTTCATTCCCGTTATCTTGCGTTCATTGAGAACAACGTATCTAGACAAATTCGACACATAGCCATCGAGAAAACTTAAAGTAGATATCCACCTGCAGATTATTAATCTGTCTTCCTCGCTTAATGTATATTGCGCTATCGGCTTAGTTAATTGTCCACCAGCTCCCCTTTGTATCAAGTTTAGATGAGGACGCTTGCATATCTCGGCTATGTCTTGTCTTTCTTTTGGATTGTCCTTCGTTTTTCTTTTAATATCCATAATGGTATTGAAGACATTATCGAGCACATTATTTTTTATATACATGACATCAAGATTATGCCTTATAAGATTATCTTTCCCATAAGACAAGTCCCAGAAGATACTCCGCTTGGTCCAGTTATGGTTGTGTACGAGCCCTTCAACACGATTGTTCGATATTGGATTTACGGTGGGCAAATCCTTTACATCTTCCTAAATATCGTATATCGACAATATGGCAAGTGGATGAGAAAATTCCTGCTTTCCAGCTCTGAATTCATCCTTGTTCTTTCTCCAAGGATGAGTCGCAGGCAGAAATTGATGGTGACAGTCAAAGAAAGAAGTTTTTCCTCCATGCTTAAGGCAGAATGTCTTAATCTTTTCCATGCATATTGGACAAGACAGTGTCATGCGTACTCTATCCTGACAGTATACCGTATACTGGAAAATCATTGATTGTCCACATCAGTGAAGCTTTTATCTGAAAGTTTTGTTTCCTGGAAATATCATAGGTTACGATGCTGATCTCCCACAGTTGGTTCAGCTCATCCACCAACGAATGTAAATATATATCGACGTTCTTCGTCGGATTTTTGGGACCGGGTATGATAGCTGTCAAGAATATATAAGGAGTCTTCATACACATCCATGGTAGCAGATTATAAGGGGTAAAAATGACCGGCCAGCAGGAGTATTGAGATCCCGACTGTCCGAAAGGGGCGAAGCCATCAGAACATAGCGCCAAACGTACATTTTTAGGCTCTACAGGAAAATCTGGATGACATAAATCAAAATGCTTCCACGCCTCTCCATCCGAAGGATGTGACAATTCTCTATATTTCTTTGTGCGTTCTTCGTTGTTCCATGTCATGTGTTTTGTTGTATTTAGAGACATATACATCCTCTGCAAGCGCTTCATGATCGACAAGTAATGCATATACTTGTAATGATGTCGTTTTCTAGTTGACTTTCCTTTTTTCCGAACTAGCTTGTAACGATTCGCATTACAGAAATTTTATCTTTCTATGTCCTCGTTCTTCTTGTAGTATAATATGCATCCGTTGTGACAACAATCTATCTTCTCGTACCCTAATCCCAGCTGTAGGACCATCATCTTTGACTTGTAGAAGTTTTTTGGAAGCTCTTTCGATTCCTTCGGTAACACCTCATTGATTAGTTGTATAATCCGATCATAGCAAGATTGCGGCAAGTTAAAATCAGACTTTATGTTCAACAACTGCATCGTCACTGACAGTACAGAATGAGTCTCACAACTAGGATATAGAGAAGTATCTTCATCCTAAAATAGAGTATGGAACTCCTTCGCCTCGGGATTATGATCCTCCGGATCAAAATTAGGCCCTGCCGTATTGTACACCATCTCTCGTGCAAGGTTCTGCAGGTCTCCATAATCAACAGAGCATACGTCGTCATCGATGACAAAATCCGTTGCAGCATCCTCATAAAAAGAAGAAGTAGCAGCGTCCGCAATAAACACAACCTGTTTTTCCTATATAGTTTACCTTGCTATGACCACAGGCCGTAATCACATACGAAACCCATACAGGTCAAATGATCTCTCATAGTCACCACTTCTTTGTAACGTCTATTGCGACAAATACCACATGGACACTTGATTTTGTTACCATTCACATACTGAGCTTTGCCCATGGCATTCTTAAGAAATACTTCCATGTCTGCCTTGAAATCGTCACTCACACCAATTCTGCTCTCGTGTTGTCGTTTGTACATCCATGTACGATCAACAAAAAAATGATCCATCGCAGATTGGATGTAAAAATCAGTATTGTAAGACAAAGTAAACAGAATTACAATTAAGAATAGTTCGATACCGATGCCAATACCATTACTTTGATTTAGTCTGATACCGATTCCGATACCGATAGATTACGATATCGATAACTCATAGGAATAGTCCGATTCTGATACCGATTATGATACCGATACTCATAGGAATAGTCTGATCCCGATACTCATAGAAAAGTCCGATACCGTTACTCATTGAAATAGTCCAATACCGATTCCGATACCAATACTCATAGGAATAGACCGATATACCGATTCCGATATCGATACTTTGAACCTTTTAGCTCTAAATTACCAAGGTTCAAAATATCGATATCGAAATCGGACCATTCCTATGAGTATCAGAATCGGGGGGGTATCAATAGTATCTGTGATTTCGGATCGGAGAATCAGATTTTATATATTTCAGTCATCTCGATTGGTGCGACACAAGCACCCGCTGCAACACGAACCCTTGTGCGGACCTCGTTGTGCGAGGCGACGGGATGCGGGGGCACGGACGTGTATGCACCGTACAATGCGACCGAAATGCGTCACTGCAATGCGACGTCGTCCGAACTATCCGGCAGGCGCTGTTGGCCTATTGTTCATGATCGAACCTGATTTTAATAATTGATCTAACCTTGTCTCGATATAAGGCTACATTGGACTACTTGGACAACTGCTAAAGAACTGCTACCTATCTGATCAAGACTGAAGCCGTTTTTGCCGTATGAGTCTGTATTTCATATTCAATGTAATTTTTATATTTATTGAGTCTAGAAATACTTTGTACACTGAGTTGTACTGGCAAATAGGCTATCCCCAAAATGTTTTCAAAAATATCCTATGATTTAAAAATAGCCCATTTTTACAAAAGCTCCTAACTGCTTAAACTTTTCAAATAAGTCAAAACCAAAATCTGTTTTATAAAACATCCCAAAAATCAATATTGGCCCCAAGGAAATTCGGATAGAATTCGGCCAGAGTTTGGCCAGAATTCGTTTAGTACATTTGGTTTTTGAACTTGGTCCTCCTGCAGTTATGGATGCAATGGCTATTTGTCGAGAATCTTTCAAAGAGTTTTGTCTAAATTCTGCACAAATTCTGTCAGAATTCTGACTTTGGAAAACCTATAAATAGAGAAGGATTTCAATCATTTCAACTAACTCATTCACTTTCTTATCTCTTCTCTCTAAGCTTAAACGTCTTCCAAAGTGTTCTAAAAGCTTTCATTTTCAAATCCCAAGCCAGTTACAATCTTCTAGTCGATTTGCTAGTGCGGTACGGTCTAGAAGTTTCAGAGAAATTGTAATCAAAGTCTTGAATGAAGAAAGATACTTCATAACTAAAGTTGGTCGAGTACTTCGTATCAAAGCTCACGTTTTAGAAGTTGCAAGGACTTCGTATGAAAATTTGCAATTTTTAATAGTGGATTCAACTGGAAGCTAAAGTTCTTCTAACTGAAATAGTGCTCACAAGAGGGAATCTAATATACATCGCCGTCTTTACGTTTGCTTTCTAATCTTTGTCTTTACATTTTACATACTTGTGATATATATTATTTGTGATCTTATTGCTAACATTTTTAATTAACTAAATTTTGCTGCCTACTCTATTCATCCCCTCTAGAGTATTACGCTTTTTTAATTTGTTTCTATAATTGGTATCAGAACGACTTATACAGGTAGAGCGAGGTAACATTGCTATTATATTCTTTATTATTTCAGCTTTTACATAGAT